>JAKCPI010002872.1:0-170848 GCA_023213315.1 Euborellia annulipes
ATAAAATAGCAAAACCTTTTATACAATAATATGAAAAGGATAAAAGAGCGAATTAATAGGCCTATTATTTTTCAACCGATTGGCTTTAATTATTAATATTTTTCTCATGATATCAAGAGATATTGTATTTCTCCTCTTTTTTTTTTAAATCAGACTTTTCCAATAAATGTCTCTTTTTAGATTGCACTATAAATACAACGCTGATGATTTGGCCGTGGTCGGATTTGGTTTGGGGGCTGGGGCAGCTTCCTCTGATGGGTGTATTATTCCAGTGGTGACCATTTGTCTTATGACAGGAACAAGCAGCCGAGAGAGAGAGAGAGAGAAGGCCAGAGGACAAATCGGAACCCGAAAGGGGACACAAAAATAATATACTAGTATATAGATACTACCCTGTATAGTATATAATAAGAGGAGGAAATTGTCTCCAAGAGGCAGCCATCCCCACGGAAATAAAACAAGTTTTCTTAATAGGAAATCCAAAATTATATAAATCGTCTTTTTTTTTATAAAATAACAAAAGAAAAAAATTTGTTCTTATCTATAACTAACTTGCTTTCGTCTCTCTACATCCCCATTTCATTTGATAATAGAATTTTTAAAATCTGGTGTGACTGGCGCACAGCACACAACTTTCTCTTACCTTCGGTAATCGAAAGTTGTGTACTGTGCTTGTCACTCCAGATTTTTCGTGTCGACATATATTTAGTTCCCGACAGTACGGAACATATGATGAATTCAGATGTAAAATTTATAAGTATGGGAAAATATTTATATTTTGTTACCATGGCAACCATTTCTCCTATCCTTCCCTATGAAATACAAGAGTAAAGTGGTCTTCAGAAGATTTCAATCGCAAAATGAGAATATACATTTTAAAGAGCATCTAAAAAATAATTGATTTTTGAATTTTAAAAAAAATCGTTGGAGCAAATTTTGAGAAAATCGAAAAAAACTGAAAAAGTACATCAGTAAAGTACTAGTACTCTTTGGCCGATTTTGATTAAAAGCTTATTTTTCCGGTCCCGGGGGTGTTTAACTTAAATATAAAATTTCAACCTCATAGCTCAATTCCTTCATGCTTAAAATTGAACACACACACACACAACCACACACCCACACACACACCCACACACCCACCCACACACAGACAGACCATGTCGCGAAAACCACTTTTTGGATTCAGGGGACCTCAAAACGTGAAGATCCATCAAAATCTCGACATCGAATTTTTGACATGAATCCAATACTTTCTCTCTATATATATATTACATATATACATAGGTAAGAGAAAGTAAAAAGTATTTATAGTTCTATGAACTCCTTTTATATAAGTTTTGCAATCCGCGAATAAGCATTTTAGGTAGACATAGGGCCGGTTGCTTCACTTCGAATTAACTAGCTATCCTTCGGATAAGCTAGGGAACTATGACTTTAGAGTATTTTCATATATAGTTAAGCTAATCATATGATTAAATAAGAACCCAGATCGTAGTAAAAAAGCTAACAAGTAAGACCTAAAGTTCGCTATAAGTGATAATTAAAACACGGATTTTTATGCAGGAAAAACCCTTAAATTGCCTAATAATATGCAGTAAAAGTATTAAAATATGCAATATATAGGACAAAAATATCAAGGCTTCCAATTTAAGGTAAATCATGATTTGAATCGTCCATTTCCAAAAGTGCCTTGGGGGTGGGGTGGGGAGGAATAATTGATTTCAACTCGGCAGAGCATTGACCATGATATTACCTATAGAAGAGAGACAGTGCAGACACGCTTCTTCTATCATCTCGTGACTGTAGAAATGCCGAGCAGGATCTGTTTATGGACAAAATATACTACAAATATACAACAAATAGTAGTTATGTTCACTGTTAATTATTTTTTATAGAATATATAATTATGAATATCTGATTCACAACATGTTTTTAATTCAATATATTCCACCAATAAAATTGATATCGGATATCGCATTACCACCTTTAGCAAAATGATTAAACATTTTATGATATAGACCTATATATATATATTATTTATTAAATATAATTACTGTTATATTTTTTAAATAATAATTATTCATTTCCTATTCGCATCACGATTTAAATATAAAATTAAAAAAAAAAATGAAGGTATTTTTTTATTAGAATTTTCATTTGAATATTTTATTAATACAGTATATAAAAAATGTTGAATTTATTAATAACTATTACAAAGTATAATTTTTATATTACAAACAAATTATTCATATACAAGAATAATGAAACATAAAATAGAAAACACTTTTTACATTCGTCAAACTATTTATTTATTTATTTATTTTAAATTTCAATTTAAGTCACTCACTGCTGAGGCTATTTTGACTTTAGATCCGAGAGGTAATCTCCTCTCAAATGCATAAATTTTAAAGAATATAAAATATTTTCTATAATTTTTAGGAAATTCGGGAGGGGAGGGGGTGAGAAGTGAGTGGGTTTGGAACAGGGCCGGATCTAGGGGGGTGCAGTGGGTGCGTGTGCCCCGGGCGGCAGATATCAGGGGGCGGCAATTAAAGAAAGATTTACTAAAAAAAGGTAAAATGATATGAATTAGGTATAGAAAATTTTAAGGAGGGAGCGGCAAATTAAATTTTGCCTCCCCCTAAAAAATCTCCTAGTTCCGGCCCTGGTTTGGAACCCCTCCCTTGGCTATGGCTCTAATTATGATTATCCATTATGAGGAGATATCAGTTTCTTTTCCAATAAAAATAAGATTTATATTTCTTAGGAAAAATACAAATTATTTAACTTAATTTATTATAATTATTTACATAGGCTTAACAGTTCAATTCTTTAAATTATTTTTATTTTTTTTTTCAGATGAGGGTCATCACTTATTCGAAAATTTACGTAGTCTACTTTATTGGGGAATAAATTTTCTACCAGAGACCCTTCAGAGAGCTTCACTAAAGGTATTTCATCATCATCAAAGATATTACAGTATATTAATTAGACCAGTTGAGTGATTCTCAAAGATTTCATTAATACTATCGACATTAAAATATTAATACCATACAACTTTCTGTTAACTTCGGTAATTGAAAGTTGTGTTCTGTGCTTGTCACACCAAATTTTTTTGTGTTTAGATATATTTAGTTTACACTGATATATTAAAATGCAAGATGGTAAAATTTATAAACATAGGAAAATATTTATATTTTGTTCTCATGGCAACCATTTTCCCTTACCTTTCCTATGAAGTACAAGAATAAAGTGTGCTTCAAACAATTTTGAGAGCATAATACATTTGAAAGAGCATCTAAAACAATTGATTTTTGAATTTTAATCAAAATCGTTAGAGCGAGTTTTGAGAAGATCGAAAAAATTGAAAAAGTACATCAGTAAAGTAATAGTACTTTTTGGCCGATTTGTTCAAAAGCTTCGTGTCACGTCCCAGGGGGGTACCTAACTTAAATATAAAATTTCAACTTCCTAGCCTAGGTTTTTGTTCTTGAGATATTTTCACAGATATACACACAAACAGACCATGTTGCGAAAACCACTTTTTCGGACTCAGTGGACCTTAAAAAGAGTATAGGTAGGTACTTAGTGCGTGGGGTTAACAATTATCTAATTTCAATATTGGATTTTAATATAACTAATATTTTGTTCAAAATTAGAGAATAATCCTTTATCTCACCATCTCTTTTTCCCGACCGACATTCACAATTAAATGGCTATCTATGATTTACTTAATACGAAATTGAATATTATAGAGGAAGTGAGAGGGTGGTGAGGGGATTTAGAACGAGGGTGAATATCTCGTTCTAGACAGTTTGACAAACAAGAAGACATTTGCCAACTCTCCTATAATATTCTCTCTATCTCGCTGGAAATTAATAATCTATACTGTCTAAGGATTAGAATAGAGACATGGATGGAAGAGAATATTTAGTCTAAAAAAGAATAAAGGAAAGATTTTTTTTATTTTCTCTCTAAGCTGATCAATACACGAAATAGTGACTCAATGATAGTATCATATAGTCTGAACCAGCAGTTCCCAACCCGTGGGCCGCGGGCTTATTGGAACTGGGCCGCGGACATCTAAGGAAAAATAAAAATTATAATGGGGCTCAGCGGTTTTTTTACTGAAAAAGCGGACCGCACATCAAAAAAGGTTGAGCACCGCTATTTTAGACTGTTTAAGCAAAAACTTTTGGAAATTATTTTATACACCTTCTACAAGAAATCATGTCAAAAATTCGATGTTGAGATTTTGAAGTCCCCTGAATCAAAAAATGGTTTTTGCGACATTGTCTGTCTCTGTGTGTGTGTGTGTGTGTGTGTGTGAGTGTGTGTGTCTGCGTGTCTGTCTGTCTGACTGTATGTGAACTAAATATCTCAAGCACGAAAAGAACTAGGAGGTTGAAATTTTATATTTAAAGTTAGGCACCCTCCGAACTCGTGTAAATAATCTTTTAAACAAAATCGACCAAAGAGTACTAGTACTTTACTGATGCATTTTTTCAGTTTTTTTCGATTTTCTCAAAATTCGTTCCAACGATTTTGATTAAAATTCAAAAATCAATTCTTTTTTAGATGCTCTTTAAAATGTATATTCTCATTTTGCCATTGAAATCTTCTGAAGACCACTTTACTCTTGTATTTCATACGAAAGATAGGATAAATGGTTGCCATGCTAACAAAATATAAATATTTTCTCATACTCATAAATTTTACATCTTGAAATTCAAATGTACCGTACTGTCGGAAACTAAATATATGTCGACACAAATAAATCTGGGGCGATCAGTCACACCAGATTTTTTAATTTTTTTTTAATTTTGAGAGTTTAATAATGAACATAAGGATGATAAAAATTTAAGCTAATTGAGCGAGGTTCCTCCCTAATTTTTCCAATGGATGTTTTAAGCAGAATAAATACTCATATCTTTAACTTAATAAAAAAAAAATATTATTATAAGTATAGTACAAGTGTATACCCAGTATATTTAATTAACCCAGGGGCGGATTAAAAGGGGGGTCGATCGCTCCTCCCCCCGAGAAGAAATTCAAACAGTTATAATAACTATTATATAAAGAAATTATGATTTCCGCTCTTTAATTTCAATTGAATTTGTTACCAATCAATTTAAATAAATAGGAAAGGGGTCTAAATGGCCATAGATGCCGACAAAGTCCTTAAATAACCCCCCCCCCTCCCCGACAAAATTGCATTAATCCGCCACTGAATTAACCCAATCGAAACCAGAACAAATCACTATGTTTTAAATTATTTTAATTTATTCGAGAGTTTAGTGTAACCTATACTTTGCATTTGAAGTCTCCACAAAAACAAAGCTGACAGATTAAAAATACTAAATAAAACAATAAAAAATAAAATAAAAATTTCTATGATTTTTTTTTTTTTAACTTTTTTTTACAACTTCAAACAGTGTAACATAATAACAAATAAACAATATATTAATAACAATAACATAATGATTTTCTTCCACCTGTGAATGACTGGAATAAATTGGAGTGGTGAGTGGGGATGAAAAATTACATTAAAAAAAATATTTACGCTTGACTAATAAATAAAACAAGACAAATAAACGAGGGAATGGGCAAGTGAATAAAACATGAACTCGTTTTTTTTTTTCATTTTTTTTGAAATTTGTTGATTTGATTGCTAATCTGAAAATAAAATAATTATTGTCTCGTGATTAATATGTTAAATTACAAACAAACAATAAAAAAATCAACAAAGGACAATATACATTAAATAAAGTCCAACATACTGGTTTTACTGTATGATGCGCCACATTTTAGTGAGAGTTGATTATAAATATTATCTAATAATAAAATTAGTCTTTTTGTTGAAAATAATTTTGTATTAACAATCAACTTTTAACAAATCTGATGTGACTGGTCGCACAGCGCTTAATTGAAAGTTGTGTTTTCTAGATACTTGTCACACCAGATTTTTGTGACGACATATATAATTAAATATGGCGCTGAACCTTTCCTTAATTTATATATTTATGACAGGAAGATTTATATAAATGCCAAGGTAGCGGTGGAAGCTTCAGTCACAACTAAAATAAATCCAAATAAATAATAAAATAATTATTGTTTTTCTTCGCCACCACTACCTTCATGCATTCATAATCTTCCTCTACCTTGAAAATTTCTTTTCAAAAATCTTACAAATTTTGGAGATATCCAAGTACAGCGAATTATTTGCCTATTTATTGATATTTATCTCAAACAAAAACAAGGCCATAGGGAGTATAAATTTAAAAAAAAAGATTGTATCAACAATTTTTTTAAATTTAATTTTTACCCCGGGAATGCTCCCGTCCCTTTCTTCTAATTAAATATTACAGTAATATATTTACAAATACAGAGCCTCTGCTCTAAATTAGCCCTGATAAAAAAAAAATCAAAAAATTAAAAGTAGAGTTATGTTTCTTAATTAATTAATTATTTTAATTATTATTCAATAATATAACAAGTAATGACAATATTGCAAGCTGTCTGGTTATTAAACTTTACAGGGAATATTGCAGCAACATTGCGTATGACTATGACTGCGCAGTCATAGGAATATTGCACCAATGTTGCTGCAATATTCCCTGTAAGGTTTAATACCCAGGCAGCTTGCAATATTGCAGCAATGTTGTCATTATTGTGCAAGATTTGCAATATTCCAAGCTCTTTGGGTCCTCAGGAAGATGCCTAGCTTAACCACACACACGGACACACAAATAGACCATTTTAAGAGGGGGCTGAAAACTTGTATTTCCATCAAAATCTTGAATTTTTGACATTAATTCAATACTTTCTCACTAATTGATACAAGACAAAGGAGTTGGCAGCCAAAATGTGAGACTCTCTACCCATTGGCGTAGCCAGAAATTTTTGATGGGGGGTGGGGATCAAGAAATTTTTTTCAAAAATTTAAGATTATTTTAGGGTATTTATAAATCATTTTTTTTTTTTTTTTTTTTTTTTTTTGCTAGAGTAAATTATTATATTTTACTTTCTCTTACCCTATATGAAATATAATTTGTATTAAATATCTAGTCATGGCTTGGGTCCTATGAGAAGGGGGGGGGGGGTTTGAACCCCCAAAACCCCCCCTGGCTACACCTGTCTCTACCAACTCCTTTGTACTGTATCAACTATATCTACCTTAATCTTATATCTACTTTTCTCTATATATAAATAAAAAAAAAAAAGGAAATTCCCCAGTGCCAAAAAAAAAAAGATTTAAAAATACAATAGATCACTCAATTCACCTTATATTCTGTTATTATTTATAATAAAAATAAATCATCCCTCTTCTCTAAATTTAAATAAATAATAAGATATTCTTTGAATTGTAAAACCGATATGAAGCCCAACTGATAATTTTTTCTTTTTTGATTTATGATTGATTTCTTATCATTATCAAGGGTTAACATTACAGAATGTAGAAGTTGAAAGGAAAGGGAGAGGCAATAGAGAGAGTGGTTTGGGAAGGTTTAAGTATAAAAGGGCTGGATAGGGCTTTAAGGGTAATCCGTCATCATCTCATCGACATCACACATACACACACAAACAAACATACATATACATATATAAACATACATACACACACATAAGGGAAGGATTTTTACAGCTTGCTCTAAGCCGATAAAGTGTAAACCATAACACGTCATATAATTGATATATATATATATATATATATATATATAAAAATGAATAGATTAAAATTTTTTATTTTCACTTTCTCTCCGTAAAAATCTTTATACTACAGAAGAAACAAACGTGAATTTAAAAGAATAAAATTGAAAAATAAAAAGAAATTATGTTATCAAACACCAGTCAGAGTGTCTAGCTAGAGGGCATTTTCTCAGTAAATGCAATTAAAAGTTTTCTCAAAGGAAAAACATTAATTTAAATGGTGGTTTTTAACAAATTTATACAAAGAGACATTTAATTAAATTTTAGTGTAATTAAATTTAATTATAAAATAAAAAAATAAAAAGAAATATATTTAGAAAATAAGTTTTTACTCAAAAATTGGTTTTTAGGCTTATAGGA
Source organism: Euborellia annulipes (assembly GCA_023213315.1). NCBI lineage: Eukaryota > Metazoa > Arthropoda > Insecta > Dermaptera > Anisolabididae > Euborellia > Euborellia annulipes. Next base: position 8,071 of record JAKCPI010002872.1, read on the forward strand.
CGTAAGCTTAGGTCGGAGTAAGCGCACAGTACGACTACAAAATAAGTAGTCGAAATCTTGTACAGTGAGCGCCACAATTAAGTCCCCACCTGATAGTTAGAGCCTTAAGTATATGGTGTAAAGTGAAATAATTTTAATGACCAAAAAGGTAAATCGTAAAATCGGGTACAGATGATTTTATTTCAACTTTTAAAATTTAAAATTATTTCATCATATACCATATACTATACCATATACATAGGGCTCTAGCTATCAGGTGGTGACTTAATTGTGGCGCTCACTGTTCAGCAGTGATTCCCAATCTGGGGGCAATCGCCTCCAAGTAGGCGATTTGGGTTATCAGGGGGCAATAAATAAGTGGGGGGGGGGGGCGATTGGGGGACGATGAGTATTCATAGGGAAAAATTTTTAGAGTTTACTAAAATTAAAAAAAAAAAAATCAAAGAGAAAATTCTCCTATTTTGAAGATGGCCGAAATAAAAGAGGACAAAAAATTGTCATAAAAATAAAAAGGTCTGAAGATAATTCCAATCTAGAATCGAAACATCACTTTTGTTTTCATTAAATTAAGAATGACCGCTGAAAAAGATCCATTTGTGTTATTTTCTTCATAAAAATAAAATTATTATACTTACTTGTTAGTAGATTTTTAAAAGATTTGGGTAGAGATAAATGAAATGGGGATGTTAGGTATTAGTCAACCTCCAGAAAGGGGGCGATAGGCTACAAAAGGTTGGGAACCACGGTTGTACACTATTTATTCAAAATAGAGGAGGGTAGAAGATTTTGCTGGCTACAATCTTGCTATATAATTAAGAAGTGGTGGCTGTGATCTATAACAATTTTCCGGAGACGTTTCGGTGTATTTAATAGTGCTCCATCAGTGGGTGCCATAAGTGCCTGATCTGCTCAAAGATGGAGCCTTGAGCTTAGTCAAGCAAATCAATATTTTTAAAATAAATAAATCATCTTTTTTTAATGCACCTGAAGGGGAAAATCTACATTTAAGATAACACTGCCAAAGTTCTGCTAAGCATTTTGGTTGCCTAAGCTCAAAGCTCCATTTTCAAGCATATCATGAACTTGTGGCGTCCACTGTACAGATATGTTTCCACACCCGAAACTTCGGCAACAAAAAATAAATTTTTATTTAATCTGGCTGCTGTTCCCGAGAAGGCTCCCGTTCCTTTTTTCCAATTTATTATTTAATTTTTACCTTTTTATTTACTAAAACAAATATTCATATTTTTTAGAATATACTGTAGAATGGATAATATTTTAAACTCACTAATAATTTGAAAATTACATACAGCATCTATATGAAAAGTTTTTATTGAAAACAAAATATATTTATATCATTCCCTTTATTTAGGTATAATTTAACTTTATCTTTAGCTAATTTTTTTTTTAATAATCATTCATTCCAGACTTCTAAAATACATTTAAAACTTCTTCAAACTAAAAATATATAACAAACTCGTCTGGTAATATTTGTATTTCATTTGCATGATTTGTACAGAGAGAAAGAGAGAGAGAGGGGAGAGAAATAAAAACAAAAAGCCTTTTAATGGTTGCTTAATTTGCAAAATCAATTTAGTTTAAATATATTTACATCCCAAGCTAATTTACTTTATATTTCGTCCTTCGTCAAATGGAATTTAATTTAAGTTCCTTTGTTTAATGAAAAAAAAGAACAAGTTTATTTAAGATTTCTCTCTCTTTCCTCGATGATGACGTCGACAAATAAATAATCTAACTACTATTCTTTATTGTTTCCTCTAACCTCAAATTTCATTAAAATTAATTAAATCTCAAGGGTTTTATAGGAGGGAGGAGGCAAGTTGTAATAGCGCCCCACTTTTACTCTTGATATAAATATAATTTAATATAATTTGTAATCGAATTGACAGCTCTTGAAAAATTAATGGACGTTTCAATGGGAGTTTAAAGGTTATAATTAAGTGAATATTTGTAAATGTTCATGTTTAAATAAAAAAAATAAAAAAATATAACATAAACATTCTACATTAAGTTGATAAAAGCGTTTTTGTATTTTATATGTTTGCTTTTAATTAAAGAGATAAAAAACAATTTTCATTAGAAGTACAAATTTTGCGTAGTAATAATAATAATAATAATTGAATAAAAAGTCTAATTTAAATAATTTAGAGATATAATCTGCAATAAAATTTCTCATTTATTTTTGAAACAGACAAAAAAATATTTCAAACGAACGCAGACAGGACGAAACATTACCAGAAATTTTGTCTAGTACCCTCTAATCAAAATGGTTTTAAATAGGTTCGGACTTCCGGTGTGTGTCTTGGCTATTTAAAACCATATTACCAGACTGCGACAAAAGATGTCTTGTTTTATCTGTACTAACCGTTTCAACTTAAATAAAAAATCCTGATTATTTTACTTTTTAATTAGGCCTATAGATAACATTTGTATTAATTATTTATTATAAATAATAAAACTCTATATTTCGTTGCCGACGTTTCGGGTGCAAGTCGCACCCATCTTGCCCTGAGGATGGGTGCGACTTGCACCCGAAACGTCGGCAACGAAATATAGAGTTTTATTATTTATCCTGGCTGCTGTTCCTGGGAAGGCTCCCGTTCCTGTTTCCAATACAATTTACTTCTAATTTAAAAAAATATTTTTGACGGGACCGAATGACTACGCCAGAAGGCTGAGAATAAAGAGATAGAAAAAAAAATTTACTTTCCATTTAAATGATCAAGATTACAAAAAAACATCGTGAAAATAATTGATTAAACGACTATTTTATTTACTAGCTTAGCCCCTTTCTCCCGGCGTGAGCGAAAGTTTAAATATACTTCCAATATGAATAATTGATGAACTTTATAAAAGTCAAGTAATGTGAGTTTTATTTAGATCATTTGGATAAATTGGTATAAATAAATGCACCTGTATTAAATGTATCATAATTAGCAGGACATGAGGGATCCACCCCACCCCCCCCCCCCCCTCTCCCCTCGAAATTCTGAAAAATTATAATAAAAAGAAATATATAGTGGATTACATGGAGTTAAAATTTTAAATACTTTTAGAAATTATAAAAAATATTTTATATTCTTTAAAATTTATTGTGAGGGTGGGAGGGGTTGAATCTTGAATCAATCAAACCCACTCTCTCCGAAAAATTTTTCCTAGTAATTAGAATATTAAGTATCGAAAAATATTTATTTATTTTTTATTTTTTTTTCTTAATATTATGTAATATTATTGGAAATTTTAATAATTATCAACTTTTGATGATATTCTTAAAGATCTATTAAATAAAATCGATTTGAAAAATTTATAAACTTTGCGAATTTTATACCTCGAGCATAAAATTCAAAATACAAAATTGAACACCGCTGGTTCAATTTCTTATCAAAAAAAATAAAAAAAAAAAAAAATTCCTATTTTCGTCCCCTTCTTTCTCCACCACTTCTTCTTTACCTTGACGAAGGAATTTTATGATTTGAATTTTATAACTCTATAAAATTTTTTCCAACCCGCAGGTGGGTTATTCAATAGGAATTTGTGTTTAAATTTTATTCAGTCTCTTTTTTTATCCTGATCTCTGTCTTTTTTTTTTTTTATATATGTTGGTTAAAATCTCAGATGACATCTTTCCCCCTTCTCCCTTGGTCTAATGTAAATACCAAAGACTCGTTGCTGCTGCCTATGTATTACAAACCAAAGGCACTGACATTGACATTTCGTGTCAGCCAAAGGGTTTAAGGAAAAAATCAAACAACTTAGTAGATATAAATAAACGAACAACCTCAAAAAAGAACTTTCAAAGAGATTGAATTTCGAAAAAATGTGTTTTTGATGTAAAATTAATTCAAAAAAAAGAAAATAAAACCACCAAAGTAATAATAATAATTTATATAGTTTTCTATGTATGTATTCATTTTGGACTTTCTCTCAAATAGATGAAAAGGGTGTGTAACTAATTACATAGCTAGAAATAAATATTCAAAAGGAAATGCAAGATAATAATAACAAGACTAATTTCTCTATGAGTTTAATAGAATTTTTTACTCTTATTATACAAATTAAAAAACATTTGTATAATACTAATATTAAGGTGCTCGTCTCGGGGTGCTAATTTTGGGAGTTTCCAGCGGCCACAATTTTGAAGCTATCGACCTCAAATTTTTTTTTTAAATTAAAGCTAATTAAAATATCTACAACTTATAGAAGCCCGTTTTTTTTGATTTTCGAAAAAATAAATTTTTTTTTAGATTAATCGCATTAAATAAAAGATATTTTTAAAAACTCCGCTCTATATCTTATAGATAATTAAATTAGTAATCATTGTGTTATAAAATAATTAATTTTCGACCCTTAATTAATTAGCTGGAATCTTTCAAATGAAATGGAATAAATCCCTTGCATTCCTATGGGAAAAACTAACGCCATCTCTTGCCGCCTCGAGTAACTCGGTAGTCAATCGTGTTCTAACGGCTTTTCGAGACGCGCACCTTAATAAATTTCGAGTGGATATTAAATTATTCTTTTCCAAAAATCCCAAGTATTAATACATTTTAGGGACCTAATCTGGAAAGGGAGAGTGTCTAACTTACCACCCCTAGAATAAATAAAAATAAGAGAAATTAATATAATAGAGATAGAAATAAAAATTTTAAATTCTTTTAGAAATTATACCAGAGGTAGAAATTGGAATATAAAATATTTTTTAAAATTGAATTATTTGGAAAAGTGGAAGCAATCGCCCTAATCATCTCCCCCCCAAAAAAAATTACTTATTTAATTCTTTGAATAATAAAATTACTTTTTCTCTAAATTCTGGTTAAAAAAATAGTAGTAATAATAGTCTAAAACTGCTAATCAAAAAACTATTAATGTAATTTAAATAAAAAAACACTAAGCCAAAGCTCAGTCCGTCCACAACTTGCAATTATTTCACTCATACATTAACTGATTAACATTGTCGGATCCCTGCCAATTTCTAAAAAGACGGGTCTCTATAATATTTTGGAAAAATAAATATGTGATTCAACAAAGAGATATTTATTATTTTTTGCTTTCATTTTATTATTTCATACATTTATAAATCATTACATTCTAAATTTCGTTATCTGAATTGGACTATATACATATATATATATATATATATCTTGAAGGGAAAGATAATGGATGGTGATTAATGAGTGTATGGGTAATTAATTACCTTCCATTCTCGTTTTAAGACAATGCATTTACAATTTTTTTTATTAGAATAACAAAATATTATTTATTATTAATTGTTTAAAAACAGATTTTTTTTACTTTGTCTGAGTATTTATCAAATGTAATGATTTTCCTTCCATTTCTCTTTTTCATTTAATTTATTTTGGTTTGTAGGAGTGAAAAAGACCAGAATTATTTTGTAAAAGAAATTAACGATTGAGATATCGTTTACAAGGTCCTCTTGTAAAAGGGGTAGTGGGGTTGATTATAAATAGTAGTTAATTATTTAAGGTGAGCGTCTCGAAAAGCCGTTAGAAGACGATTCACTACCGAGTTACTCTAGGCGGCAAGAGATGGCGTTAGTTTTTCACATAGAGAAACAAGGGATTTATTCCATTTCATTTGAAATATTCCAGCTAATTAATTAACGGTAAAAAATTAATTATTTTTTAACACAATGATTACTAATTTAATTATCTATAAGATATAGGGCGGGTTTTTTAAAAATATCTTTTATTTAATGCGATTAATCTACAAAAAAAAATTTATTTTTTCGAAAATCAAAAAAGGGCTTCTATAAGTTGTAGATATTTCAAATAGCTTTAATTAAAAAAAAATTTGAGGTCGATAGCTTCAAAATTGTGGTCGCTGGAATCTCCCAAAATTAGCACCCCGAGACGCGCACCTTAATTTATTTTACTCAGAGCCCGAATTTCACTTAATTTGCTTGGTTATATGAGCCAAAACCACTTAGAATTTCATGAATAGTCTCATATATTTAAAAAAAAATCTGGTGTGACTGGCCGCACAGCACACAACTTTTTCTTGCCTTCGGTAATCGAAAGTTGTGCAATGGATATGTAAAGCAGTAGTTACATAATAAATAAAAATTATTTTTAGAGAAAAATTTTAAATTTATGTAGATGAACTAAATTCATCAGAATCTTTCCCTCTTTTCGCTCCCTTCTCAATCTATAATACAAAATTTCCATATAAATTATCATTTCAATTTCAAATTGTAATGAATAAATTAATTCTTAAAGTAAATTTAGTAATAAACTGGTAATCTATACATAATCAAAAATTTTATTGAAATTCCATAAAGCATTATATATATAAAGATATACTGAGGGCATATATAGAAAATGTCCACAATATTCCATAAACGATTTGATCGTAAATAAATAAACAGCTTGAATTTGCTTCGCAGCGCAAACCAATGAAAACTAATAATCTGACCCCAATATGAGTCTGCGCTCGTTTGAATATTTACCTGGCCATTTAATATCAGTGTAATGTTAAAAAAAATAAAAAAAAATACATAAACATGTAGTATAATTATTTATGTAGGTGGAATCAGAAAAAAGTTTATGTTTTTCAATCTCATTTTAATATATGATTATAAAAAATTCTAAAAGATAAAAAGTGGAAAATAGCTTGTAAAAAAGAGAATAAACCATCTTTCTTTGAATTAAATTTTTTTTTTCTCTCAGCTCTCTATATTTCTTTTCAATTATATTGCTGGAGCTAAGTTTATTTGAGAGCGTAAATAAGAAGGGTTCCAATTTCCTTCCCCATGAAAAATTTTAAATAAACTGTGGAGTTGAGAAGCTTAACTCTTCTATCCTCTATCGTAAGTTTATTCTATAGATCAAGGGTTCTTAAACTGTGGTCCGCGAAACAATTCTAGTTAAGAAATTATTTGTATTATACGGTATAGGCTTATTTTATATAAAATAGACACTAGAATTTAATAAATTGGGTGAAGAATACAGTGTGAAAATTGGATTAGGGGCAAAAGGAAATCATCAAATCTCGAATCGAAGGAACCAAAAAAAAGGGAGAAATAAAAATGAAAGCTATTTAATTAAAAAAAATTTGAAATATCCACCGATACATTCATATATATATAAACACTGTCGACGCTCCAACGATTTTTTTTTTAAATTCAAAAATCAATTATTTTTTAGATTCTCTTTAAAATGTATATTCTCATTTTGTCATTGAAATCTTCTGAAGAGCACTTTACTCTTGTACTCTATAGAAAAGATAGGAGAAATGGTTGCCATGGTAACAAAATATAAATATTTTCCCATATAAATTTAGCATCTTGAAAATCTAATGTACCCTACTATCGGAAACTAAATATATGTCGACACAAAAAATCTGGTGTGACAAGCACAGTACACAACTTTCTCTTGCCGAAGGGTGAGAGAAAGTTGTGTGATGTGCGACCAGTCACACCAGATTTTTTTGTTTAAAGTCTTTTACGTGATCTAAAGTCATTTAGTCTCGTCCCTATTTATTTCAATTGATTGGAAGCCAATTAAATTGAAATAAATTTTTGTCGCCTGGGATTATTAGCCTATTATAATTGTTAAAGAAAATTTACATAAATATTTAACAACTGCACTGGTGAAATTAGAGGTTAATCCGAAAACCTTTATATTCAATCAATAGATGATCAGCAGATGAAAATTTAAATTTTCATTCACTTCTCCGGAGTTGTATAATATTTCACTGTTAATATAAAAAAAAAAATAAGTTATTGAAATGGATAAACCCTTTCAGCTGGAATTTGATTAGAATTAATTTTTAACGAACTTTTTATTTATTTAAATTAATGGGTACAGTATCCAATTATTTTAAATAAAGCGCACCACTTAGTCCTGCCAGACCTATTAGGGAAAATATAAAAGTAAAAAGTAATAATGCTTTAATAATTCCTCCCCCCCCCTCCCCCTTCGTGGCTGAGAAGAGATAATGTCTTAAAAGCCTAAAAGTGTGTTCCTAGGTAAGCCGGTGAAAATTATTCAATCAGTAATTGCTTGTAGCTGGGAATCGTAGATTAGGACAATAAGGAGAAAAAAAACCAGCTTCCTTTTTCTCACTCACTACTTCAATTTATTTGTAAATATTTCGGCTCCTGTACAGGGGCCATCCTCAGTGCATATATGAATTTTATAAGAGAGATTGTCAATTTTGTAAAAATATTTGAGAACATTTGAGCGCATGAGTTTCGTGCTTGGAAGTTCTATGCCAATATGATCTCACAAGTAAAGTAACCAAAGATGAAATTCCAATTTCATTGAAACTTGGTACAATTAAATAAATGATAAATCTATATATAAATTTGAAAAAATTTCGACCAATGAAAGAAGTTTATTTTTAAAAAATTTTTTAAAAATTATTCCTGAAAATCAGTACACTAGTGGAAATCATTAAAAAAACTGTTTCAAATTCCAAGTTAGACTCATATTCAATATTGAATTCAAGTGATTTCATACAATTGATAATTATGCCTAAAATGAATAGATTATAATTAAAATTAATATTAGCATTAGGTTTCTATCTAGCATCTCAACAAGTATTAATGACCATTCAAAACACTTTGTAGCTAAAAATCTATATTGTTTAAAAAATTTCATTGCAAAAGTGGACAGGCAGAGAGATCTATTTTCTTTTATTTATAATATAATTTTGAAATAAAACTAGGTTTCCCTTAAGTGCCTTCTCCTTCTTCAAGCGCCCCCATTAACCCATAGCCTACACCAAACCCATTAATTTTATCTGACTATACCCCTTCAATAACATTATCAAGCTGAAAAGTTTCAAAATCCAACAATCAATTAACTCAACAAACAGCTAAAACACTTTCAAACATCCAAACAATAGCTAAAACCCCTTTCAAAACAACTTGAAATTGAAAATCTACCTGTTTTAAAAATTCAAAAATTAATTTTTTTTAAAAGTTCTGTTATTTTATTGGTCGAATTTTTTCTCGTTTAATGCAAATTTATATTAGTTGTTTAATTGTACAAAGTTTCATTGAAATCGGAATTTCATGTTTGGATTACTTTACTTGTCAGATCATACACTGGCATAGAAAGTCCAGGCCAAATAAACTGTATAAAATTAATTTAGTTAGATAACTTTTAATATTACAAATTTGCGAGATGTTTGTGCTTAAGATTGGGCAAAATTACCCCCGCTGAAAGCGTGGAGGACCTGGTCGACTCCAGGGGGCGCAATTTTGCCAAATCTTGAGCACAAACCCATCTCGCAAATTTGTAAGCTTAAACGATATATCGACTGGCTTAAGGAAGCCAGTCTTTTTGAGGGTTGATTGAAAAAATTCTATCTTTTTCAAACAAAAAAGTAAATTTTCGATAAAGTCAGCCCCCTCCCCTCTCCAAGAAACAATTGAAATGACGCCATGATGGTCTTTTCTCCTACTTTAATTATTGATTTTCGTCAATATTAAAATATATCCTTTTTCTTCGTTATACGGCCGCTCTTATATAACATTTCGCTCTAACTGCCTTTTTCGATTTACGTTCACAATGTTTCGTTATACGGACAATTTTTATAGGAAACAAAAAGAATAAAATGTTTTATGAACTAAAAATTATATTGTTTTATAAAAAATTGGAAAAGATCTAATTAAATTGGTATGGGTTTTTTTTTTTTAAGTTAGCAATATTCTCAAAAATATTTACAAATATCATAGTTTGTTATAAATATGATTAAAAATTTACCCCTAATTATATAAGAGAAATGGTAACGCCATCTTCAGAGTGGAATAAATTAGTGGGTTTCATTTCTCTGAATGAAAATTCTTCATTACTATCATCTCAAGTGTAATAATTTACAACTTCTTCATAAATAATTAGATTAAATAATAAGACCGTAGGTAGATTTAATAAAAATTTCTTTACCTTGTAAACTTGAGATATTTTGGAGTTATTTTACTAGAGAGTTCCGCCTACTTCGAAAATTAATAGTAATAATGAAATTCTGGAGTATATTTAATTTAAGAAGCCTGGAGAAGACAGGAAAAGATAAAATAAAAATTTTATTTTATGACAATGTTATTTTTTTCGTTCATCACAATTATATTATTTTAATTTGCCATTAACTATAATGAGCGAATAAAACTCTAAAGTTTCGTTATAATCTTTTATGTTTGTTACTCTTTGGGGAATTCTAAATTTAAGGGTAATATGATTTTGATTGAAGGTAATTTTCTAACTCATATGAATGGGTCTAACAATCTTGTGACATTTAAAAGTATAATAAGTATGGGAGTATTTGTTTTCAAGGGCTAACATGGATGACGAACACAAGTTACCCGAGCGAAGACTGATTTTTAGTTTCTCCTACCTATATATATATATATATATATATATTAATATACGGTATATAGAAAGTATTGGTTTCATGTCAAAAATTCGATGTCGAGATTTTGATGGATATACACGTTTTGAGGTGATTTGAATCTAAGAAAGTCGTTTTTTTAACATGTAGGCCTACTGTCTATCTCTGTGTCTCAAGAACGAAAAGAGCTAGAAAGTTGAAATTTTATATTTAAGTTAGGCACACCCATGGAACGTGACACGAAGCTTTTGTACAAAATTAGCCAAAAAGTGGACTTTACTGATGTACCGGTAGTTTTTCAGTTTTTTGTGATTTTTTCAAAATGGTATCTAACGATCTCACCTAATTGCTTTCCCCGAGATTTGAGAAATTGTATTTTTAATATAAAATTTTAAAAACTAATAGTTAAAAATTTGATTGGTATATATATTCTGGTAAACAACTACAGAATGCACCTTTAAATTGCCGATAATAAGGAAAAATTGTGCTCTGTGCGACCAGCCACATCAGATTACCCCCCCCCCCCCCCGAGAAACTCCTCTGGATCCACCACTGCCTAGTACTAATATATAAAAAAATATACATATGTTAGTTGTATATAAAATCGTCCAACAGTTTAATATAGGGTCATTCCACGTCAAATCAACCAAAAAAATAAAAAATTTTCACCCATAATCTCAGATTTTTATGAAACTTGGTATGTTTGTTCTATATATAAAGATAAGTAACAGGACCAAATTTCAATTTTTTATCTCACTTAGTTTTCGAGTTATGGCACTTTAAAGTTTTGATTTTTTCACCTTACGCGGCTTGGCTAATGTCAAACAAAATGTGACGTGGAAGAGAAAATAATTTCTCATTTATTTATTTGACACCCAATCTTGATGAAATTTTTTTGGTAGGTTCTTTAAACAATAAGGAATTAGAAAAAAAATATATCACGAATCTAAGTTAATCCTAAAATATAAAAAAAAATTCATATTGTTGATTTTTTTTTAGTTTTGAAAACGCAAACATGGTTTAGCGCTAAAGCCAATATCTCCAAAAGGGAATGAGATATTCAAGAAATTTTTTTTTCTAAATAATCTGCATGAAATGAGCTTTAATTTAGTAAAATAAAAATTTTGTGTATTTTGTTCCCTCTATTTCTAAAGTCCATTGCAAGTTTCAATATATAGTTTTACATGTTAAAAAGGTTTCAAGGACAAAATGAAAATATACATTTTAAAGAGCATCTAAAAATTAATTGATTTATGAATTTTAATAAAAATCGTTGCAGCAAATTTTGAGAAAATTGGAAAAAACTGAAAAAGTACATCAGTAAAGTACTAGTACTTTTTTGGCCGATTTTGTTCAAAAGCTTATTTTGAGTGTCCAGGAGGGTACCTAACTTAAATATAAAATTTCAACCTCCTAGCTCAATCCTTTCATGATTTCAAATGGACACTGTGTGTGTGTCTGCTTAAAACTGAACACAGACGAAAACACAATCAATTCAATTGAAAGCATGAAAGGATTGAGCTAGGAGGTTGAAATTTTATATTTAAGTTAGGTACCCTCCTGGACACTCAAAATAAGCTTTTGAACAAAATCGGCCAAAAAGTACTAGTACTTTACTGATGTACTTTTTCAGTTTTTTCCAATTTTCTCAAAATTTGCTGCAACGATTTTTATTAAAATTCATAAATCAATTAATTTTTAGATGCTCTTTAAAATGTATATTTTCATTTTGCCCTTGAAACCTTTTTAACATGTAAAACTATATATTGAAACTTGCAATGGACTTTAGAAATAGAGGGAACAAAATACACAAAATTTTTATTTTACTAAATTAAAGCTCATTTCATGCAGATTATTTAGAAAAAAAAATTTCTTGAATATCTCATTCCCTTTTGGAGATATTGGCTTTAGCGCTAAACCATGTTTGCGTTTTCAAAACTAAAAAAAAATCAACAATATGAATTTTTTTTTATATTTTAGGATTAACTTAGATTCGTGATATATTTTTTTTCTAATTCCTTATTGTTTAAAGAACCTACCAAAAAAATTTCATCAAGATTGGGTGTCAAATAAATAAATGAGAAATTATTTTCTCTTCCACGTCACATTTTGTTTGACATTAGCCAAGCCGCGTAAGGTGAAAAAATCAAAACTTTAAAGTGCCATAACTCGAAAACTAAGTGAGATAAAAAATTGAAATTTGGTCCTGTTACTTATCTTTATATATAGAACAAACATACCAAGTTTCATAAAAATCTGAGATTATGGGTGAAATGGCCTGGTTGAACTGACGTGGAATGACCCTATAGTTAAAATGTTGAAATTGAAATTAATGATGACAACCATAATGGTAAATATTCATTTAATTTGTATAAATTTGTATGCATTTTCCTAAGACCATGTGGAAGTGTGTGTCTGTAGTGGCACAGCTGAACATTGATCTCTCAGTGTGAAAAGACCATTATGTATTGTTCTGTATTGATAGCTCTGAGGGTGGCTCTAAACAGGACCGAAATGTCAGCACTGATGGTATAATAAAAGAAAATATAATTGGCTGCTCTCTCTTTTTATTCTCCTTCTACTACATCAGTAACTATATAAAAAACTTGCAATACTAAAAAAAGTTGTGTGCTGTGCGACCAGTCACACTAGACTTTTCTCATTAGGGCCTACTGAATTTGAAAATTAAAATTAAAATTCCAAAACAATATGTAGAACCCCCGTCTATATTAATTAATAACGGTTATCGTCAGTCTTATATGGCCTGAGTTGCCATAAAGACTGTGCGAATGTGAATGAGAAAAAAAGTGTGAGTATTAAAAAAAAAAATCATTCTAACACCAATCATAAAAACCTGTTTTGATTTCAATTTACCTTTTATTATTATATATATAATGAAATTTTACTGCTAAAAGTTAACATACTAATTTGAATTTAATCATTTATTAACAAATACCCGTGATCAATGCAAATTATTTAACAAAGTTCATCTCTAATTATAAGTTTTATCAGATTTTAGAAATATGTAAATTCAAAAGATAATAAATAAATATGTATTTCATATATTATCCTCATACAAATAAAATTAATAATGCATAATATTAAACAAATTACAGTAATTATATGAAATGCTAATAATATTTATGATAAATATGAAATTATTTTGCTACTAATTAATTTATATATTAAATAAATATGTAATATAAAAAATCTGGTGTGACTGGTCGCACAGCACACAACTTTCTCTTACCTTCGGTAATCGAAAGTTATGTTCTGTGCTTGTCACGCCAGATTTTTTTGTGTCAACATATATTAATATTTAGTTTACACCAATATAGACCTACATGTATTTTTTTTTTTTTTTTTACTAAAAAACTTTCACACTTTTTTCCCATTCACACTCACATTTACACAGTTTTTTCTGCAAAATTAATAATGCATAGTATTAAACAAATATAACACTTTACGATATCCGTTATTATGAAAATATATATATTGAGGTCCTGGCATTCTTATTTAAGCCTTTTGGTATCCAAATATACATGTATTAGAATTCAAGATAAAAAAAAAAAAAGAATTCAAGATGTAAAATTTATAAACATGGAAAAATATATATATTTTGTTACCATCCCAACCATTTCTCCTATCTTTCTAATGAAGTACAAGAGTAAAGTGTGCTTCATAAGAAGTCAATGGCAAAATGAGAATATACATTTTAAAGTAGATTTAAAAAAATAATTGATTTATGAATTTTAATCAAAATCATTGAAGCGAATTTTGAAAAAATCGAAAAAAAAAACTGAAAAAGTACATAAGTAAAGTACTAGTATTTTTTGGCCGATTTTGATTAAAAGCTTATTTTCAAGCTCCAAGAGGGTGTCTAACTTAAATATAAAATTTCAACCACCTAGCCCAATTCCTTCATGGTCAAAATTGGAGACATATTCACATACAGACAGACCATGTCGCGAAAACCAATTTTTTGGATTCAGGGGACCTCAAAACGTGTATATCCATCAAAATCTCGACATCCAATTTTTGACATGAACCCATTACTTTCTCTCTATATATATTAACAAATATATATATAGGTAAGAGAAAGTAAAAAGAAAATTGAAAATATTTAATTGGATAATATGTACAAGTGAAATGAAATTCCCTCTCAAGATGAAAAATGTTTCAATTTGAAACTATTCTTTAACCAGTCGGTCGTTTATTTGAAAAATGAAAAATATTTTAGATGATCTGTAAAAAAAAAGTCAATAACAACAAATGATTAATTTCATCAACTAAAAATATCTTCTATGTAATTTAGCTTTATAAAAACTTGAAATATGAAAATTTATTTATTCATCTGTATTTGATTTTGAATGATTGAGTGTGAAAATTTGATATAATTTATTTAAACCCGTGTGTGTGTTGGAATTTATTTTAAAAATTTAAAGAAAAAAAAAAACATTCAGTATGTGCAGGCGATGAAAGGGAAAAAAAGGAAATAAATAAATTATAGTCATTTATCTCGAAACGTACCAAAAGAGAGAAAGAGAGGGAATAAATAGAGTACATCCCTATCCTGATTTGATTTCTCTCTCTCTCTCCCTCTTTCTATATTCATGTACGTATGGTGTTGAAATTGGATCACCCAGCAGCCAATTTCCAAATTCGATTTGTCATATGCTTTTTTTTTTTTATTTGAGTTGTGGGCATGTATAAACATTTCAACGTAAAAAAAAAATTCTCATCAAAAAATAGTTTAATAATAAAATTTCGCGTTTACGATAAACGTATAAACTAATGGTAAAGTTCATTTCTTAAATTCTTTTTTTATTAGACTAATTACAGCATAATTTCTGCTTACTCTCACTTCTCCCCCTTTATTCACAGTATCTTAAACTAGCTGGAGTAAAATTGTGCATTTCTCAAGAACATAGCTTTTATTTCTCAAGAACATAGTTTTACATACCGTGAAGAGAAAAGTTATTGGACAAGCTCGCGTCTGCCTGGCTTTTGAGCCTTACGCATGGGCAACCATTTACAATAGTCTGTATAATTAGTTGCTTCCAAATGGACATGTCCCCTGTAGGGTTCTCTTAACAACAACTCAATATACAGACTTTTGTCAATGGTTGCCTATGCGTGGGGCTCAAAAGCCAAGTGGACGACAGCTTGTTCAATATCTTTTCTCTGCACGGTATATACCTAAATGCCATCTATTGTAATAGTATTCAGACTAAAGTCCGGTAGTTAGGCAGCCCAAATGGGCCAATTAGTGTGCGTGTGCCATTTGGGCTGCTTAACTACCGTGTTTTAGTCTCAATACTATTGCAGTAGATGGTACAGTGAGCGCCACAATTAAGTCCCCACCTGATAGCTAGAGCCTTATGTATATGGTATAGTATATGAAATAATTGAATAATTTTTTAATTTTGAAATAATTTTAAATTTGAAAAGGTAAATAAAATCATCTATACTAGATTTTATTATACCTTTTTGGTCTTTAAATTATTTCACTATATACCATACACTTAAGGCTCTAGCTATCAGGTGGGGACTTAATTGTGGCGCTCACTGTACATACAATTTTCTATTTCATTTATATATAGGTCTATATAGAGATATAGAAAAAAAAACTATTTTTTCATTAATTTATATATATTTTTTTTTAAATTCTTTCGGCATATGATACTACAGTATATAAATACAGTAATGTTATTACAGATACCTTTGATGCAGACACATTTATTTATATCCCTTTGAATTAAATCAAGACTCATAGGACTGACTGGAATCCGAACTCACTCTCCTTGGCTTCTGAGTTTATCAATATTGATTATAAAATTTTAATCCTCTTTAACAATGTTTGACTTTAGAAAATAGAATTTAGAAAACATGGAAAAGACGAATTCAGTTCAATGGGCAATCCAGGAGACTATTTGGTGTGGGGTGGGGGGGGAGAGAAGAAAGCCAACTCTCACCCGAAAAAAAGGAAATATTTTTTAACTCTTTTTTGCTTCTTAAAAAATCATTGAGTAGAAATGAGGGGAAGGAAATCGAGAAATGTTATGTATTGTTTATTATATACAACATAAAATTTTTTTTTTAACCTTTTTTTTAATGTGTACGCCTCTTAACAATTCATTGTGGGGAATAAAATGTATCATAACCTCCCCCCTCTCCCGAATATTTTTGGCTACCCCCTGATCATAATAATAATAATCTAAGGTTATTCAATTTGAAATTATGATTTCTGGGTTAAGTATTTTGAATGATTTTTTTTTTTTTATCTTGAACATATTTTTTTTCTCCCTGGATAGCCCGACTATGGGTATAATTTACTGATAAAGAAAGCTGGAATGGGGAGTGTGGATATCAATCCTTACAAGGCGAAGAAGGGATCGCCAGTGGCCATTAGGGCGCTCAAGGGCGTTGTTGAAAGGACTCTGTGCACCTGACATCCATCCCTTTACTTCCTTTACATTCAAGTCCATTTCAAATACAACGACACATCCCTTAACGCTTCACAGGACACCTTTATATATACGTATATCTACAAAATAAAAGAAAAAAGTAAAAAATACTAGTAACCGGCTTTAAATACACACAGACAGATTTCATCCTTTTTACCCACTCTGTCTCTCTTCTCTTTCTAGTTGTTATAATATTAAATAACTCAATTAAAGCTTCTCTCTCTCTCTCTCTCTCTCTCTCTCGGTATTCAAACTTGTTAAATTTAATTAAATTCTAGAGTTCACGCCATGGACAGGGACTGAAAAAATGTTATTATTTAATATTGTAATGTTTATTTGCAATTGTGTTTAATTAATATTTTTGAATAAAAGACAGTTATACAATATTTGATTAATTAACACAGATCTAAATACGAGTGAAAAAGGGTTCGTTATTTGCTTATGTCCTTACCTTTTTCATTCATTCATTTTTATATGATCAAAAACATCAAAAGTACTCTTATTATACGACTCGAAAAATTAATTAGCAACATCTTATTGATATCAAAAAAGGATGCGAGAAGGGAAAAAAGAGGGTCCTTCGCTTAAAAAGTAGGGGAGAAGCTTTTTAAGAAGCTTAAGATAGTAGTAACTGGAGAGGCATAACATAAATGGAGAAGGAAATCTTTTCAACTCTCTTCTCAGTACTCGTTTTACTAACACGCGTAAACCTCAGAAAAATTATGATGAGTATTTTACAAAAAAAAATATTTTATATAATTAGTCTCATTTATTTATTTTTTATTTTTGAAATAACTTTTTTACTTTCTCGTACCCTATATATGAAATATATAGAGAGAGAAAGTATTGCGATCATGTCAAAAATTCGATGTCGAGATTTTGATGGATATACATGTTTTGAGGTCCCCTGAGTCCAAAAAAGTGGGTCCCGCAAATTGGTCTGTGTGTGTGTGTGTGTGTATGTATGTCTGTGTGTGTGGACAGATTTTTAGCATGAAGGAGTTGAGCTAGCGGATTGAAATTTTATATTTAACTTAGGTACCTTTGAAGAATCTCAAAATAAGCTTTTGAACAAAATCGGCCAAAAAGTACTAGTACTTTACTGATGTACTTTTTCAGTTTTTTTCGATTTTCTCAAAATTCCCTCCAAGGATTTTTTTTAAAATTCATAAATGAACTATTTTTTAGATGCTCTTTAAAATGTATATTCTCATTTTGCCGTTGAAATCTTCTGAAGACCACTTTACTCTTGTTCTTCATAGGAAAGTAGAAATGGTTGCCATGGTAACCGAATTTAAATCTTTTTCTTTTTATTAGATTAAAAATCAATTATTATTTAAATTCCCATTTTTACTTTCTTATTTTTACTTTCTCGTACCCTATATATGAAATATATAGAGAGAGAAAGTATTGGTTTCATGTCAAAAATTCGATGTCGAGATTTTGATGGATCTTCACGTTTTGAGGTCCCCTGAATCCAAAAAAGTGGTTTTCGCGACATGGTCTGTCTGTCTGTCTGTCTGTCTGTCGTGTGTGTGTGTGTGTGTGTGTTCAATTTTAAGCATGAAGGAATTGAGCTAGGAGGCTGAAATTTTATATTTAAGTTAAACACCCCCCGGGACCGACAAAATAAGCTTTTAATCAAAATCGGCCAAAAAGTACTAGTACTTTACTGATGTACTTTTTCAGTTTTTTTCGATTTTCTCAAAATTTGCTCTAACGATTTTGATTAAAATTCAAAAATCAATTATTTTTTAGATGCTCTTTCAAATGTATATTCTCGTTTTGCCCTCAAAATTGTTTGAAGCACACTTTACTCTTGTGCTTCATAGGAAAGATAGGAGAAATAAATGGTTGCCATGGTAACCGAATTTAAATCTTTTTCTTTTTATTAGATTAAAAATCAATTATTATTTAAACGCCCATTTTTTTTTTCGGAGAAAACATATCTCTCTCTCTCACAAAACTATCTTCTCTCTTTCTACGCGTTTTAAATTTTTCTACCTTATCTTCGCATTTGACCAATGTTAATTTCCTATAGGAATTTGTATGTTAATTTCGATTCAAAAGGGGGTCCCCTTTGGAACTTTTTACGCATTTAAAATTTTTTTTTCCAATTCTTATGAAATTTTGTATTTATTTACGAATCTATATTGTGTATAAAATGTCCAAATATGAGATTAAAATTTTGAAAAATAACCATAGTTTATTTCAAGCAATCAACATTTAAAATGCAAGTTTGAAACTAAGGTGCTATGGAAAACTAAATATATCTCGACACAAAAAATCTGGTGTGACCAGCACAGTGCACAACTTTCTCTTACCGAAGGGTAAGAGAAAGTTGTGTGCTGTGCGCCAGTCACACCAGATTTTTTTTTAATTTATTTGTGTCTTTAATTGTTTCAAAGAAAACATATATGTCTCTCTCTCTCACTTGCAAACATTATCGTCTCTCTCTACTCTTTTTAAATTCCCTTTCCACCTTATCTTCGCATTTGACCAATGTTAATTTCCTATAGGGATTTGTATGTTAATTTCGATTCAAAAGGGGGTCCCCTTTGGAACTTTTTACGCATTTAAAATTTTTTTTCCAATTCTTATGAAATTTTGTATTTATTTACGATTCTATATTGTGTATAAAATGTCCAAATATGAGATTAAAATTTTGAAAAATAACCATAGTTTATTTCAAGCAATCAACATTTAAAATGCAAGTTTGAAACTAAGGTGCTATCGGAAACTAAATATATCTCGACACAAAAAATCTGGTGTGACCAGCACGGTGCACAACTTTCTCTTACCGAAGGGTAAGAGAAAGTTGTGTGCTGTGCGCCAGTCACACCAGATTTTTTAAATTATTTTATTTAGTATGATATATTTAAAAAAATTTACTTACTATTAGGGACTATTATTGCTTTCTCTTACCTCTATAAATGTTAATATATATAGAGAGAAAGTATTGGTTTCATGTCAAAAATTCGATGTTGAGATTGTGCTGGGTATACACGTTTTTTCTTTTTCGATTTTCCCAAAATTCGCTCTAACAATTTTGATTAAAATGCAAAAATCAATTATTTTTTAGATGCTCTTTAAAATGTATATTCTCATTTTGCTCTCAAAATTTGAAAACCACTTTATGCTTGTATTTTATGGTTGCCATGGTAACAAAATATAAATATTTTCCCATGCTTATAAATTTTACATCTTGAATTTTAATAAACTTATTAACGAAAACTAAATATATCTCGACACAAAAAAATCTGAGAACTTAATTTTTGATTACCGAGATCTGAATACGGGTCTTCTTTGTAGAAGGCGACATCCTAGCCCGCTACACCAGCGAGCCCCAAAAAATTTACTAAAATCGATAATCTCAGAGGATGGGAGTGGGGCCAAAAGTAATAAGTTATATTTTTACTTTCTCTTACCTCTATATATATGTTAATATATATAGAGAGAGAAAGTATTGGATTCATGTCAAAAATTCGATGTCGAGATTTTGATGGATCTTCACGTTTTGAGGTCCCCTGAATCCAAAAAATCTGGTGTGACTGGCGCACAGCACACAACTTTCTCTTACCTTCGGTAATCGAAAGTTGTGCACTGTGCTTGTCACACCAGATTTTTCGTGTCGACATGTATTTAGTTTCCGACAGTAGGGTACAATTGAATTCAAGATGTAAAATTTATAAGTATGGGAAAATATTTATATTTTGTTACCATGGCAACCATTTCTCCTATCCTTCCCTATGAAATACAAGAGTAAAGTGGTCTTCAGAAGATTTCAATCGCAAAATGAGAATATACATTTTAAAGAGCATCTAAAAAATAATTGATTTTTGAATTTTAAAAAAAATCGTTGGAGCAAATTTTGAGAAAATCGAAAAAAACTGAAAAAGTACATCAGTAAAGTACTAATACTCTTTGGCCGATTTTGATTAAAAGCTTATTTTTCCGGTCCCGGGAGGTGTTTAACTTAAATATAAAATTTCAACCTCATAGCTCAATTCCTTCATGCTTAAAATTGAACACACACACACACACACACCCACACACCCACACACACACACACCCACCCACACACAGACAGACCATGTCGCGAAAACCACTTTTTTGGATTCAGGGGACCTCAAAACGTGAAGATCCATCAAAATCTCGACATCGAATTTTTGACATGAATCCAATACTTTCTCTCTATATATATATTACATATATACATAGGTAAGAGAAAGTAAAAAAGTGGTTTTCGCGACTATGGTCTGTCTGTGTGTCTGTCTGTGAACAAAATATCTCAAGAACAAAAAGAGCTAGGAAGTTGAAATTTTATATTTAAGTTAGGCACCCCCATGGGACGTGACACGAAGCTTTTGAACAAAATCGACCAAAAAGTACTAGTAGGCTACTTTACTGATGCACTTTTTCAGTTTTTTTCGATTTTCTCAAAATTTGATCCAACGATTTTTTTTAAAATTCAAAAATCAATTATTTTTTAGATTCTCTATAAAATGTATATTCTCATTTTGTGATTGAAATCTTCTGAAGACCACTTTACTCTTGTACTCCATAGAAAAGATAGGAGAAATGGTTGCCATGGAAACAAAATATAAATATTTTCCAATACTTATAAATTTTACATCTTGAATTCAATCGTACCCTATGGTCGGAAACTAAATACATGTCGACACAAAAAATCTGGTGTGACAAGCACAGAACACAACTTTCGATTACCGAAGGTAAGAGAAAGTTGTGTGCTGTGCGCCAGTCACACCAGATTTTTTTAAATTAAGTTAATGCTCAAATCTACATACAGTGAATGAATCATCAATAAAAGAAATTGATATAGTTACCTGACTTTTTTTTTAAACCTTCATATGAATATTATCAGCAGGGCCGGCCTTTGGGTAGTCAACGCCCTGCTGCAAAGTCACCCCCTCCCCGTATATTTTTTAAATTAAATAGAATCTAATTATTGTGTAATAAAAATATAATTTTGTTATTAATAATTTAATTTATATAAATATTCATAGAGTAGTACCTCGTATACAATGTTAATGTCATTAATTACCTAACAATCTCTGTAATTTGAGGAATGATAACCTCATTCATTCTGGCACGTGTTTTAAATAGTGTATATTTTCATGCTTCATTAATTTTCATTATGAAATTAAATTTGGATGACCTTTTAAAAACAGCATTTTATTTTTATAAAAATCTGGTGGTCCTACTAGATTCTAGATGTAAAATTTATAACCATAAAAAAATATTTATATTTTATTATCACAGCAACTCATTTCTATTAAGTACCAAACTAAAGTAAGCTGTGCTTCAAACAATTTTGAGGGCAAAATGAGAATATAAATTTCAAAGATCATCTAAAAAATAATTGATTTTTGAATTTTAATCAAAAGTCAAAGAAAATTAAAAAAAATAAAAAAGTGCATTTGTGCCAGGTAAAGTAGTAGTACTCTTTCACTGATCTTATTCAAAAACCATTTGGATACTTAAATTAAAGATCAAATTTCAGGGGTCTTTCTTCCTCTTTTCTTTCTTGGGATATTTTGTTCACAGATAGATCTTTTTGTGAATTACACTGTTTTGGAAAAACATACAGGTATTTAGGCCTATCCATCAAAATCTCGGCATCAAATTTTTTTAATGAATATAATACTTTCTTAATGAATTAATAACTCCTAATGGCCTCTGTAGCCTAAAAGGGTTACAAAAAATTATCTAGCATCGTGCCTTGTGCAGTCCTTGATTATCAGCTTCTTCAAACTTAAGATCCCAGATAGCACAGTACGTCTTATGTACGTACATACTGTGCTATCTGGGATAGAACGATTACCGATTGATGGGCCATTTTAGAGCAGATTACTCTTCAGTTATTTGCTATTAAACTTTCACAAAATTTTATCTCAACTTTTAACACTAAACTCTCCCAAATTCTTCCACGCCATCCGTTGTCTTACATCCCGGGTCCAATCTGTAACGGCCCCTGTAGCTAAGTCATCTTTCCATCTTTTTGAGGGTCTTCATCGTTGTTTCTTGTTCTCTATAGGGCAACATTCAATGGATATTCTTATTATTGTCCAGCTTTGATCTTCCAAAATTGCAACATGTCCCGCCCATCTCCATTTCATTCTTCTAATAAAAATGTTGATATTCTCCATTTTTACTTTCTCTTACCTATATATATATATATACACATATATATATATATATATATATATATATATATAAGTTAGGCACCTACCTAGGGCATGAAAATAAGATTTTAATCAAAATCGACCAAAGAGTACTAATACTTTACTGATGTACTTTTTCAGTTTTTTTTTTATTTTCTCAAAACTCGCTCCAACGATTTTGGTTAAAATTCATAAATCAATAATTTTTTACATGCTCTTTAAAATGTATAATCTCATTTTTGCATTGATATCTTATGAAGACCACTTTACTAAATATACCTCTACTTTGAATGAAATTGTAACTTCGATTTATCAGAAAATTGATTGTTTTTATTCCATCGATGTTAATGAATCAAAAATAAGATAAACGAGAGCCGATGGAAAAATATTTATGCATCTATGAGCCCCATAAAAGGTTTTTTTTTTTTTGAGGTGGGAGAAATGATAAAGTCTATTGACCCTTTTTATATATTTTTTCTGAAGAGAGGTTCTCTTCGAGATTGGATTGCTGTGCATGCTTTTCAAAGTGGATGGACGGCGACATTTCATATCTCTCTCTCTTTTTATATATACATATATACATGTACACAACGAGTAAATATATAACTTATATTAAGGAAAAAGGCAGTAGGCACGTGAGGGGACATAAATAAATATATTTATCAGATGAAATATGTTCAAGTCAGAAATATATATCAGAAAAAATCTGGTGGAACTAGCACATCACACAACTTATACTATAATTTTTATTTTATATCTAATTCCGGAATAAATAAAAAAACCTTTTATAAAGTTTGATCATTTTTGAAGTTGGCTTATTTTTGCTGGCCCCTTGCATTCCCATTAAAATTTGCATAAGACTTATTTCTATTTTTTCTAACTTAAATATAAAATTTCACCCTCCTAGCTCTTTTCGTTCTTGAAATATTTTGTTCACAAACAGACAATGTTGCAAAAACCACTTTTTCGGATTCAGGGGACCTCAAAACGTGTATATCCGTCAAAATCTCGACATCGAATTTTCGACATGAATCCAATACTTTCTCTCTCTATATATATTAACATATACATAGAGGTAAGAAAAAGTAAAAATAAAAGTCAATGATATCTTAATCATAATGCGTTTTTTAATTCCCATATTCACGTGACCTGTTTCAAATAGCTTTAAATCCTAATTTGGCCCTTGCGGCAAAAAGTTTCGTCGACATCTCTGCTTTAGTGCATACTTTAATTTTAACAATTTTGACTTTTTGAAATTTATACAAAGAAAAAGGCTATCAATTACCTTTTTTTAATATTATCTATTATTTCGTATATTTTATTTTGCAAATTCCATCTTTTGATAGAGTATGAGCTCTTGTTGAGAAATTAGTTTTAAGAGATGTGTGTAAAAATTGCTACAGTCAATATTTTGGTTTTGTCTATTCAAAAACTAATGGTCATGATTTTTTTAAAATTATCTTTGTTTTCCAAAGTAGGTCAAGTAGATTAATTATTATTATTATTAAAAAGCATTATGCACCGCTAATTTTATTACACATCAAAAACTAGAAGAGGTTTACTTAGTTTACTAAATTTAATTCAAAAGAGTTAAATAAAATGCAAATCTTTCGGTAGTGTACATAGTTTGAGTATTTATTAATATTAGAAGGCGACTATTTTTTGATATATTTCTGACAATTGTGAGATTAATTTCAAATCTATCCGAGATGAAAGAGAAATGAAAATAAACTCAGAATTTCCAAAAATATTTTCACTTTATATCATAAATTTCACAAATGATTTAAGTTCGAAAAAATATTTATTTAAAATTAAAAACTTGTATTGCAATCAAACTTATAATTTACATATACCTTTATTAAATTTAAAACAAAAATATGAACATATAAAATAGACATGAATGATTTATACATAATTGAGAAAATATTTTATTGTTATCTCTCTCTCTCTCTCTCTTACTCTCATTTTATGCTTTATGTTGTTTATGTAATTTACAATTTGCGTTTTCGTTCGAGTTGACATGTTGTGAATATTTGATCGTCCCCCGGAAATGATGATTTGCATTTTAAATCATATTATATTGCCTCTCTTTATCTCACTTGCTCTCTCCCCCCTCCATCCCCTCTCACTCTCTCTCTCTTTTCAAATACTATTGACAAAAGAAACCAATAAACAACAAAGTCGAATTGAAATTGAGTCATGTAGAAATTTATTTCTTCATAAATAATAACAATAATAGAGGAAATAAAAGTGAGAATTAAATTTAAAACAATACTATTGTAATATTACTTGTATTTTCAAACAAAAAACATTTTCTGGTTTTATTATTCTTATTTTTATTTATAATTAAATTTTGTTGTTAGCAATTATTAACAAAAAAAGAAAAAGATAAAAAAAAAAATAAAATTTGTTAAGATTCCTTTTAAATATTTGGTACTAACTTGGAGAAAAGAAATTTTGGGTAAAAAAATATTCTCTATCTATGAAAAAATTAAAAATTGATTAAAATCTATCCTGTTACATCTAAACAACTCGTGTGAAAAGAGAATTAAATAATTTTTTTTTCTTTTAATTTACAAAAAAAATTATTCTCGTAGTGTGTTTATATAAAAATATGCTCAATTCCCTTAAAAGAGATACCGGAGATACTTAAAGGATTTTTTTTTTATAATTTCATAAATTTAATGGAATTTTCATCTTTTCATAAAATATTTATTTATTTTTTATGTTAAAATATGTTTGAAGTGAAATACTATGTCAAATGATAAAATAAAAGTTACATAAAACAGAGGAACTTTATACTTTCAAGTTCTGAATGACTTTTAATTAGTTTATGCTCTTTTTATTGGGCACAAGTAGGATTTTAGAGGCTTACTTAGCTTGGGATAAATAATTTGGGTCAGTACTTTGACTATTGCTTCGTTTTATAATCATAAATAGAAGAAAAGTATTAAAAATATATATTGAATTTTTCTTAAAAAAAAAAAAAAAAAATTAATAAATAAAATGAGTAATTTTGTACTTTATAATCACTTAATATATTTTCATAATGATATAAGACCCATCGTAGCCGAGAGGTTAGAGATAATGACAAATGTCAATAGTGATAACCTTAAAAGTCTCCTTTCTGGAATGGGTTCGTTTCCCAGCCAGAGCGATGAATATTTATTTAAATAATTTGGATACTAAATGGTATAAATAAATGTGCTTAAACCATCACATATATCGTTTAAAGTCGATACTGCCTAAGATGCCGAAAAAACTATTTAAAGAAAAAAAAAAAAAAAAAAAAAATGGTAAGCACATTTAACAAAAAAATTCCGCTCTGATAAACTAATTATTCAAATTCCTCTTACCAAGATAGGGTAAATATTGCAAAATAATAAATATCCTGAAAAAATCATTAAATTAAAGTTTATTCAAAATTTAGTGTCATTTATTCGATTCTTCTCCTTCGTTCTTCGCCTTAATCCCGCAGTGCGGGGTCAGCGGACTTCTACATGAATTTTTACAACCGGGGAAGAATCGAACAGGCCGGTCCGTCGTACGGTCTGACGCCTGTTGAAAAAAGGAAGGAGGAGACAGACATGCAAAGAATAGATGGACAGCCTGTCCCAGGACGGGTAGCTCGTGGTCGCCATACACGTGCCTAAGAGCGAGTGTCAATTATTCGATTAAATTGGCCTGTTCATAAGGATTGTAAAAAAGTAATTGTTTGAGTTAATTCCTTATCCGTTTTCTATTGTATAGGTAGGGCAAGAGAAAGAAAAAGCATTCTGAGTGTAATATTTTTAATCCTATTCTTGATATCATCTCATTATATTTTGAAATTTTAATTAGATTGCGTATTTTTATGAATTAATTAGATATTATGATTTTGTATAACCCGACTTCTTTGAATTTTTAAGAGGTGCTTATTACCCGAAGGCTCAGAAGAAAGCCTTTCTCCCCACAAAAAGGAATCCTCGAAAGGAAGATGCATACATAATCAGGTCTATTCTCTCAAATCAGACGTTAAAATCTAAAATAAACAAATGGGTGTTAAAAAGTTATGTAAAAAGAATCAGCGTTAAAAAATTATATTCCAAATCACTTCCTTGCCTCAAATAGCTATTCTGTAAACAAATATTTTGGCCAAATTTGAGTACCTATTTCTAGGTAAATTTTTAAGAAAAAAAAAGTTTGTCCCCCACCCCTCCCAAGAAAATGTTGAAATGACACCACTATAGGCCATCCTATTTTTTATATAATACTAAAAAAAAAAACTCAATATAAAATATACATAGGATGTATTCGAATTGTGTGACCTATTTTCCAGATAAATCTTATCTATTTGTTTTTGCAAATTGACCTTAGTTTATAATTAATTATAGAGAAATTTAACAAGGATTAATGCTATAATTACATAAAGCACATTTAGAAAGCATGTTTGTTGTTTGAAAATAAACTTCTATTTGCAATTTATTATTTATTTTATCCAAAACAAGCAAACCGCGGCATATTTGTTGAAAAAAAAATCTTCCCATCCCACAATTTGTTAATTACACCCTGTTGATTTTTATCGTTAGAATATTATACTTTGCAAAGTGAGAGGGAGTCGCGGGTATTTTGTTAATTCTGATTACTGTTTTAAACCAATTTAGCATCATCTTTAATTAAATTCTCAAAAACTAAATATTTAATACTTACAAAAAAAAAAAAAAGAACCTTAATATTATTACAGGGAAGGAATTTGTACGAAAGGACTATTATTATTTTCAAAGGGTAAAATTAAAGAGGGCGTTTCACTTTCTCTTTCTCTTTTGGTAACATTGAATGTGTTTAAGTAAAAGGATAAAACGTGAATAAGAAGTGGCATTGTTAGACAAGAACTCTTATTCGATATATATATATATACTAAATATGTAAAGGAAAGGGAAAGCTGAATGCATTTAAAGAGGGCATTTGACATTTACATTTCATCTGACTTTTGTTTGAATAAAAAAAGAAAACATATGTACAAAATTTATTGTGACTTTTTTTTTAGTCATTTAATGCATTAAACATTGATAATAAAGCCGACTTAAAATAATTTTTTTTTTTTTTAAATATCTAATGCAATGGGGTTTAAGTTATCAAATGTATAGCCTATTTAAATGAAAACAGGGAATGTGTATAAGAAGAAAAAAATGAATTCTAATGGAGTAAAATATGTGATACATTCACATAGACATTAACATTTACGTTTCTTGCCTAAAAAAATACATACATTCATTTTTATATTTTAAATAGAAAATTTCTAATTTAATTCCATTAAGCACCCTCTAGCCTTCGTAGTTTATAAAATTCCAACATCGCACATAGGGGTATTTGACGTAAAAACCCGATCAAAATAGAAAAACTCAAAGTTTACCTAATGCTACCCAAAATGGATGTTTCTTCATCTACTATAACCGGCTTATTGGAATCCAGCCCCTCCGACCCTTCTGGTTCGGCTATCTGGTCACAATGTCAGTCGGAAGTCAGTCATTGTTTTAACTGCTTGCCTTGGTTTTAGGCGCTCTCATTTTCGTTACTCAGTTTTTTGTGCAAAATGTCTTCATGCGGCGGTCAACAGAAAAAAAACGACTTGAATGTGGAAATTGAAGGTATGCTCTCTATATTACAGTATATTTGATTCAGTTTGAACGTAATTATCACTGTTTTTTATAAATATCAAAAGTCGCTTTTTTTGAACATTTTTTTAAAGAAAATTTCAGACAAATTAGTGTTTTTGTTTATGTGTCGCGGCTTGTCGCCTCAAACTTTTTATATGGGCATAAAGTTTAGTCTTTTAGGATGTAGAAACAAGAAAAACATTTCACCCCGACTCACCCCATATTTTTTATTAGACTTTAAAGTGAACGAGGGAACAGAAATTCATTAAATCGATTTAGTATAATTTTAGTTTTCTTTTGTTATAGATCCTTTGGGAAGAGTTAAAAAATTACCAGAATGGAGTTCTATGATATTTTGAAAGAGTTCAAAGGAAAAAAAAATAGAAGAAAAAATGAATTTGATGGAAGAAAGACTCATTCAACTAACTTCATGTCCTCCCGAAGAACGGAGTCCCTCGTTCACGTAAAAATACTATAAGAAAATATAGGGTGAGATGGGGGGATATATTTTTCTTGTTTCTACATCCTAAAAGACTAAACTTTATGCCCAGATAAAAAGTTTGAGGCGACAAGCCGCGACACATAAACAAAAACACTAATTTGTCTGAAATTTTCTTAAAAAAAAGTACAAAAAAGCGACTTTTGATATTTATAAGAAACAGTGATAATTACGTTTAAACTGAATCAAATATACTGTAATATAGAGAGCATACCTTCAATTTCCACATTCAAGTCGTTTTTTCTGTTGACCGTCGCATGAAGACATTTTGCACAAAAAACTGAGTAACGAAAATGAGAGCGCCTAAAACCAAGGCAAGCAGTTAAAACAATGACTGACTTCCGACTGACATTGTGACCAGATAGCCGAACCAGAAGGGTTGGGGGGTGTAAAGGGGGTAATAACCCCCCTCCACGAGATTTGAAAAAAAAATACTTTTTTCGAAAAAAATTTTATTTTTAATGTAAAATTTTAAAAATTAATACTTAAAAATTTTATTTGTACGCGTATTTATATTCTTATATAAGGAAAATAATAAATAATTAACCAGAATGCGCCTTAAAATTTTCCGAAATTAAGAAAAAATTGTGTTGTGCGACCAGTCACACCAGGTTACCCCCCCTCCCGAGAAACACCTCTGGATCCGTCCTTGATTCCAATAAACCGGTTATAGTAGATAAAGAAGCATCAATTTTGAGTTTTTCTATTTTGATCGGGTTTTTACTTCAAATACTCCTATGTGCATCGATCAAACTACAATATTTTTTATTAAATTGATTACTGTCCGAGACATACAATGTATAGAAAAGATAGAATCTTTTGAAATAATAGGGGAAGTGCGCCTAAATTGTACCACTAAAGTAATTGTCCAATTATCGTTGAACCAGTATGTGATAAAAATGATTTCGAAGTGGTTCATTTATATATATAACATTGCCCTCGGGGCTTGGTGTAGTTGATAGCTGGCCTGCATTGTATGCCAAGGGTCCAGGGTTCGGATCCCAGGCAGTATGATGATTTTATTTAAGCAATTTGGATACCAAATGGCTTAAATAAGAATGTCTGGACCCCCAATGGATATATTTACAAATAACGGGTATCGTACAAAATCTTAAATGGCCTAAGTTACCGAAACGACGGTGTGTGTGTGTGTATGCGTGTGTGAATGGGGAAAAAAGTGTGGGTGTTTAATTAAAAAAATAAAAAAATAACTTTGCATGCCAACAATAAGCCCTTCAAACCTCTATCTCTTAAGATAGATTGTTAAATTAGTTTTATTTATTTATTTTTTGGCTTATTTCTACCTCATACCCCTAAATTGTACTACCTATGTTAGAGGCTCTACCAATTTTTTTTCAATTTCTGGAGATAATCCCTGACATTGGCCGCTAAAGTTTTTTTTGTAAATTAAAGTTTTTTTTTTGTAAATTATCCATGTTTTATAAAAAAAAAAAACCTGTACTTGATGGAGGGAAATGGTGACCAGTTTTAGATTCAGAATACTAAAAAACATAATTCATTCATTCATTTAGCTGAAAACATTTTTATTTTGCAGGCCAGTGTTATTATTACAACAAATTAGATCGGGTAGAAAGAGCCATCTTTTTTTTAATCGAGAGAACACCTAAGAGTTAGGTAGCCAGAAGTGTAAGGAAGAGAAAGAAAAAAAGAAGAGTCTTAGCTCCACCTTAGAATAGACTAGAAGGAAAGGGAATAGAAGATAAAGCTCCGCCTCGGAACTCGGAACTAATAGAAAAATAAGAAAAGCCACAGAGTGGGCATAAGTGGTAGTGAAGGAGGAGTTACTTTTTCTTCTTTATCCTTCTATTCGTTACCTCTACTCGTTACCTAACTCCAGGCGTTCCTATGGTCTAAAATATCTGGTGTGGTTGGTCGCACAGTTCTGTGCTTGTCACACCAGAATTTTTGTGTCGACATATATTTAGTTTCCAACAGTACAGCACTGTACATTCAAATTTCAAGATGTAAATTTTAATGGGCATCTAAAAAATAATCGAATTTTGCATTTTAATCAAAATCGTTGCAGCGAATTTTGAGAAAATCGTCACCGGCTTCACTAGAATAATTATTACCAATACACTAAACTTTTCCTTTCGTCCTAGTATATTATTTCAAGCACATGATTTGAAATTCTTATCGTTAATTGTAGTAAATTGACATAAGGAACTATTCCAATCTTCATATCGAAAAATAATTGAAAATTTTAGTTTTTTTCTTCAAAATTAAAGATCAAGAAGATATGAAACTTGATAAATTTTAGAATTCACTTTAATTTAATAAGAAAAAAAAAATGAAAATGAAAATTTATTTTTTCATTCATCCTTGAAAAAAATTAACGAATTAATTAATAAGTAGCAAAGAAGAAAAAAAATCATTTGTGAATTAAATTTCATTTTAAAGAGAGAAATTCAATTCAATTTGAAAAATTAAATTGGCAAAGAAAATAAGATGCTGAAGAGAACGATCTCAATATTAGGTTTTGGATGGGAAGCCTTATTAAAAGAACGGGGGACCCATTTAGTCACTTTGTCAGTGCAAATGAAATTTTAGCATCTGCTTTTAGGGGAGGAAATGGGGTGGTGAGAGGATTGAAAAAAAAGCGAATACAGAGTGATGGAATGAGAGTTGAAAAAATATTTTTCCAAATTCCGATGGAATGAAATGGCCTAAATGCGATTTCGTTTTTTTTTCCTCTCTTTCTATTTTCCATCTAAATGTTTATTGAGCCATCTATTTTATCTAATTCTAGAATCAGGTATAATAAATTTTTAATTTTAGCTTATTTTCATTTCCTATTTTATAATTATATTCCCTAAAAATGTCAAAAAGCATAAATACCCATTGAATTTTTTTTTATATATATATTTTTAGTCTCATTTTCTAAACGTGGTTTGCATACGGAAATTATTTTATCCTCTCTCTCTTTTAATATACGTCATAATATTTTAGGAAATTTATTATAAAAGCTTTCTTCTTTAGGATACAAAATATTCATTGATGTGATATGAGCGGCGTTTATATTTTTTATCTACCTATTTTATCTTTGTTATTTTCTGACTAACATAGAATCATAACGATGTTCTTTGAATAAAACGTGCCGCTGTTACTGCTCCTGTTCTGCTCCCTTCAATGTTTCTATCTATTTATGCATTCTGCCGCAGAGAGAACGTTAAATGGAATCAATTAAAACCTGACTTAATTGTAAAATTTTGATCCAATTCCGATCAATTTTCGGCTATTAGATTATTTAATCATTTAATGGAATAAAAACACTTTGCAATTAATAAAAAAAAAATATCTCTATAAAAATATAATTAATACCGTTTTAAGATATTATCAAATATACAATAGGCTACTTATTTCAGATTAATATTAAAAATTAAAAAAAATAAAATAAAATATTTATACCAATGGTAATACCAATTTGTTCCTGTAGGGCCGCCCAACATGAGGCACAAGAACCTCTAAATGTATAAATTACCTCATGCTATTTAGGAAAATTCCCAGCAGCTGAATTTTGAAGAGATTTTCAGGAAGTTTTTACTTCATATTACATAAGATACATTGCAGAAGATTTCAAAAATCGATTTAGCTGCTTTAAAAAAATCGAAAGAGAGATTTCAGTTTTTTTCTCAGCACCTTATAATTTCATTTGAGAATGTAAGCAGAGCAGACCTTCAACTGGAATTGTGTGATTTGCAATCAGATCAAAGAAGAACTGAAACTGGATTGAACTTTTTCAAATTTCTGCAAGAAGACCAATACCCCAATTTGCGAAACTTATAGCTCATCCTGGGCTCAATAATGGGAAGCATGTATCTTTGCGAAAGCAGCTTTTCCAACATGAAATTTATAAAGTCAAAATATAGATGTTTTCTCTCTGATAAGTCACTTGATCAGTTGTTTCGTTTATCAACAACAAATATTTAAGATAGACTAATATTGATGCTTTAGTTAGTGAAAAACAACATCTCCAAATTTCCCAGAAATTTTTTTGTATTTTGTGTATTTTTAAATTAAAATAATAATACAATCGGGATTTTACTTATTTATGAAATGATAAAGTTGCATTCGAAGTATTTTATAATGCGGCACTCCAAACTTAATATTTTTAAAACGGCCCTTGGGACACTTGCATTTGGGCAGCCCTATAGTAAATGATAAAGCATCTTTGGAACTATCTATGATATTAGTATAATTATATTATCCTGATTCAGAAATAATAAAAAGGCATTTATTTAGTCTTAACTCTTAAGTCTGATTCTTAACATATCTCCTTTAACCGAAAAGACAGATTGGAATTCGTCTCAAAGATAAAAGAAGTAATTCATGGATAAGCCTAAAGACAGAGCTAAATGACGTCGATCAAGTTACAGGCAACGAAAGAAAAAAAAAAATAAAATGACGTTTCGCCCGGAAATTTCCCTACTCTGATAAGAAAAAACTCAATAAACTAAAAATGTTAGACATTTCATTGATAGGGAAATTTAATTTTGATTCAAATTAGTAAACACCTTTTTATTTAAGCTTTGTCAAAGTATTGATAAGCTCACTACTCATGGGCGTACCCAGCGAGGGGCAGGGGGGCAGCTGCCCCCCCCTAGAAGCAACAAAAAAAAAAAATTAAATGTTTATAAAGTGTTGAAACGAAACAAAATTGGTGGTTGGCGACGGGGAATGATTCTTTTTGTTAGGACTCGAGGGTTTTTAGGCCTTTAATTCGAAGGCTTTACCCCTCTATATAAAAAAGAGCTATGTCACAATCTGGACGACCATGATCTGCCCCCCCCTGACGACCATGATCTGACCATGCCCCCCCCCCCCTAGATTTGATCCTGGGTACGCCCATGTCACTACTTACTTTTTGATCTAGGCTTTAAATTTTACAGAATTTTTTTTTATATTTATTTTCCACGGGTCCCGCTCTTATTGCCTATATATGTATATTCTTTTAATGGCTATCGAGGAACGTTCCACACTCTTATTTCTTGAAGCCCTCTATCTAAGGTTCAGGTGTTTTGACATTGTTTAACAGAAAAGATCTTGGAGGTTGTGGTTTTATTTTCTGCCAAACCTTCCACTCCAGATCAGAATATCTTTCTTTCATTTGTGCTAATAGGCCTATATATTATTCCTCTACCTGTCATATATGTAAAAAAATCTCAAGTATTATATGTATGCATAAAAATTATCTATTGAAAATATCACTTTTGTTTGTGGTATTAAATTAATAATTAAATATTTTTTGAATTTTTAATTTTAATTTAATAAATGGCTGATTTTGAGTTGAGTAGTCGAGTTGATTGTCTGCTAATAGCGCTCTCAGCGCCCTCACTTCCCTTGAACTAACTTTTCATTTTTCTATTGTTGTGTCAGCTTGAAGAATGTCTGTTTACCATCATTTAATTATAAAATTAATTATTTTAAGTGCTTTCAATTCAACGGTTTATTCAATTATTATTAATTGTTTCCTCAATTAACCGAGAAAAACCTGAAATATCTTATTCGAGAATCCTTTCAAGGTAAATAAATTAATTTTCATTATTTGATTTGTGTATAAATCTTGTAAGATTTATTTAATTAAAAATTTTAATGAAATTAATTATGAAAGTCAGGGAATTTTTTAAATTTTAATTAAAAGATTGTAATTAAAATAATAGAGAGATTAAAAGATAGAGTAGGATTGTTTTATGTGGAAATTCGCATTCTACTCATACCTAAATTGCTCACTGGGAGTCAATAATCTAAGGTATCTTAATTTATAATATGCACATGAAATAGCAATTTATGTCCTATTAATTATAAACACCTAATGACTTGTTAATAAAATTACAATTTCAAAAAAATGTTGAGGTCATATTTACATGATTTTATTTCATATTTAATTTAGTTTCATAATATGAAAGGTTTAAGTAAAGGTGTCATATATGTTAATTGATTGTTAATGGACTAAAAGGGAGAAAAATAGGCTAAATTTCCAAATTAAGATTAAACTTAATTACTAAAATAAAATACGGCATATATATATGATTATAACAAATAGTTTTTGTTTAAAAATTACTTTTAACCATTTCCCATAAAAGTGCTTTTAATTTCATTTCTTCATTTATTAAAATTTTATTGCTTAAATAAAATAATTAAAAAAAGTTTATTTCATCGGAATTTAACTAAATTTATCGAAAGAATTTTTTATCAACTCGTCGGAGGTGATTAACTATTAATCAGTGGAGGTAATATATAAGAGATATCGTGAGAAGGATCTGAACCAACTTGCTCTGACTTGGTCCCACCATCCTTTGTGCCCTTTGGCAAGCATCGCATCCCAAACTCATCCCCCCTCCTATTACTTATCTGTTTCCTCCGAAGACAAAGTTTCCCAGGGAATCGGTTTATGAACTGAGACAGAGCTGCTGAAATTGACTGGGATTATTCAGACCAACTATTATTCTGAAATTATTACCTTCTTTAAAGTAAATATTAAGAATGTTAAGTGATGAAAAATTTTTTGAATTAAAAAAAAAACCAAGAATCTAGTTTCTGGCAAGTCTATAAGAAGTAGAAGAATACCGATAGACTAGAGATCTATTTCCGGGAACCAGAGATCTCTGGTAGGACTAACGTTCGTTGGTCCTATCACCATTATAAATTTTTATTAAATATTTAATTGGTTAAATTTACTCTGACTCCGATCTTTTTTAATTCAATACCAAGAAACCCGGTTTAATTTAATGTTTTATCTAGGGATATTATTATTATTATAGAAGGAACTGGAGAATATTATTTAGATTATTCTTATAAATAACCTCTTCGATTCGTCTAATCCTAAATAGGATTACTCCCATAAAGGTCTGTGCACCCGAAATAACAGCTTTAAATTTATAAGCTAAATTTTCCTTATTGATATTCTTATTCTTTTATAATAAAAAAAAACTTTGAGTCAACTTTATTTAAATTTTTTTAATATCGATTCCATATCAATTTACCAACTAATTATGTTTAATAATTCGAGTAAATAAATTGTTCTACATTTTTTTAATACTTTAATAAATAAAGAGAACTAAATGGTGGGGAGTTGTGAAAGCCTCTCTCTTTTGATGCCACTCGCTAGGACTCCATAGGAAATTATAGAGAGCAACATTAAGTTGTGAAGGCGGAGGAGAGACAAAAGAGGGGAAGGGAGTCGTATCCCTTGTTTTTCTTTTACTTTTGCTGCATCCCGGCAGTTCGCCCGGAGCCTATCTATATTTGACATTTAGCTCAAAGATAATATTATTATAAACAACTAAATTTCTGTGAAACCAAGAACGCTTGTATTAAAAGATAATATAACGCGGTTTTTAAAAGCTACCTTCATTCAAATAAAATTTTTTATTTCGATAAAAAATATTACTCAAATAGTTTAATAAATTAAACTCGCTCAAATTTTTTTATAGTTTTTTTTTTCTTTCTCTTATCTATAATGTAATATTAGTCTGGGGAAAAATTGGGGCTGCAATCGGAAAGTATGCACAAAATATCGCAAGGAAAGAAAAAAAAAGTACAAGGCTCAAATTTGATATTGAACCTATTTTTATCTAAATAATCAGCAGAAATTTTTTTTTAACACTCACACTTTTTCCCATTCACACTCACACTCACACATACAGTCTTCTTGCAACTTAGGCCATATAAGACTTTTTACATTAGCTATATTGTATTTAATAATATATATATATAGTGGGGGTCCAGGCATATTTATTTAAGCCATTTGGTATCCAAATAGCTTAAACAAAATCATTGGACTGCCTGGGATTCGAACCCGCGACCCTTGGTATAGAAGGCCAGCAACGCTACCTACTACACCACGGCCTGAGGGCCATCAGAAAATTAACATTCATGTATAGTAACTAATATGATATGTAAATGAATTTACTCTTTTTAATTTCGTTTTAAATCAATAATAGATTCAAGTAAGTTAGTGATTTTTATTAATAAAGGAATTATTTTTGAATAAATTATCTAGATTTATTTAGTTTTTAGTACTGGCCAAAAAAATAAATTATTTTAAAAGAAGAATAAATTCTTGAAATTAGCGGAAAATTAATTATTATTATGCCATTTATCAAATCCTTAATAATTGATATATGGACCTACACTAATTTTCGATTGATAAATTATATGCCTTATAATCATTTTTGTTCCTAAAAATTAAAAAAAATATTTTTCACTTGAGTATCAAAAATTTTTTAAATCTGAAAAAATTTCATTTTCCACAAATATAAAGTTTGTTAATTTAAATTTAATTAAGATCTCTTCATATCTGACTAATATAGTTGAATTAGTTAGGGTCTTAAGACGCTGTCCAATAAGACAGTATCCCTGTCTTTGTCTCCGACTACACAAGTAGTAAATGACAGCATTGAACATACTGTATGGAAATCTCTGGGGTTGGTGCAGATAAAGGACCGATGGTTTCTGAAGGGCTGCTTGCGAACTCCAAGCGTATTTCATACCCAAACCCT
Organism: Euborellia annulipes; assembly: GCA_023213315.1. Classification (NCBI taxonomy): domain Eukaryota; kingdom Metazoa; phylum Arthropoda; class Insecta; order Dermaptera; family Anisolabididae; genus Euborellia; species Euborellia annulipes. The sequence goes on from JAKCPI010002872.1 coordinate 45,751, forward strand.
CAACCTCATCCTCCTTCTCATAGTCGTCGTCGTCGTCGTCGTCTTAAACCTCTCCTCTTCCGTCTTCTCCTATGTTGGTGAATTATGCATGCTTCTGATTAATATTATACGACTTCTCTCTCTCTCTTCTTACTTTTCTCCAAACTATTTCAAAGAATCTTAAGAATTTGAATTAAAATACTAAAAAAATAAAAAATAAAAAAAATGAAATGAAATTAAAACTAAAAGAATTCTTATTTATAATGAATGAATTTTTTTATAGATAAAATATGTTGGAAATGGAATTTAATTTTAAATTCTCCAATCGTCTACCTTCGGACTACAACATATCTTGGGGGTTATTTTAGTTATTTTGTTATTCACATTTTTTGATATTTCACTTGAAATTAATTAAATTTATTGTTAAAAAATTCTAAATTCCAAGACGTACTATTCCTGTATAATTTCATATTTACCTAAATTTCTAAGAAAGAGTTTTGGTTTTAAATGCCTTTTTAATGTTTTCTTAGAAGTGTCATTAAATGATTTCCGTATTAGCTTGAATTTTAGTTTTTTTTTCATAATAAATTTAATACATTTCAAGTGAAATATTAAGAAATGAAGGTTAACAAAATAACTCAAGAGCGAAAAATCTCACTAGGCCCCTATATTCAAATTTTAAACTCAAGCCATTTCGTAGACCTCTAGAGCAGTGGTTCCCAACCGGTGTGCCACGGTACCCAAGGGGCACGCGTGATTAGCTAAGGGGTGCCGCAAGATATTGAGATATAGAAAAAAAAATTAAATTAAAAAACCGCCACGAGGCTGTCTTTTCGGCAAGGATGTAGGGAGGAAAAACAAAACCCTACATCCTTGCCGAAAAGACAGCGTCGTGGCGGTTTTTTAATTGTATGTTTCTCGGCATCACTCATCAATCTTCAAAAAAAATTAAAGTTTACTATATTATGGTGTACTTTACTTATTATATTATATTTAAATTAAACTTAATTTTTTTTAATTCAAGGAAGGGTGGTCCTAGTGTGTGATATTATTCTCAATGCACGGCTGGGGTGCCGTGGACTTCAAAAGGTTGAGAAACTAGAGTATTTTAAATTAAATCAGCCAAAGAATACTAGTAATTTACTAATATGCTTTTTTAGTTTTTTTTTTTTTTTTTTTTTTTTCAATTTTCACCAAATTAACTATCGATTTTGAAATATGTCATTACATAGTGTTCTTTATTAATTTTTAATAATTTTATCTAATTTTAATAATCGGTTAAGTTATGTCTTATGAATTTAGAGTTGCTTGTATCCTATATCTCTATAGATATATTTGAATAAATCATGTTTTATTATTCTATTTTACTTGCAGATCTGGACACCTCCAATTTCTCAATACATTATTCACTCAAGGGTCAACAGGCCAGGTCATCCACGCCAGTTGGTTTTAACTCTCGGATCTCACATCTGGTGAGTCTAATTTTTTAAATTATTCTCATGAGCATTATAAAAACATTGATCAAAACTACGCTATTTCTATATTTATATCCTTCCGAAATTAAGACTTTGTCTCCCATTTCGGAAAAAACATCCACCTAAATAAAAGTTGCTGTCATAGATTATTCTCTTTTTTTTTTAATTTATTAATGTCTAAATGATCTTGCTGACAAAAAAACAAATTTTATTTGAGTGATTGAAATAGATATGCTTTTAATCAATAAATAAACATGAAACATGAAATCAAAATCATATCTCATTTAAAACTATTAATCACTCACATCTATTCCAACCATAAAATACATTTTCCTTTCTATTTGAGCGAATCCTGAAATAATTTTAATAAATAGGCCCCCCAAGGTCGGGGATCCCCCCGCATCGCGGGGTCTGCGGGGGCGTACGTTACGCCACTCCTTCCACCCTGTAGATAAATCTTTACCAAATTTTAAAAAATTCAAATAAATTTATTAACCCGAAAAGTTTAAATATATAATTTCATTCAAATCTTTTCATTCTACATACTAATATTCTTTAATGAATCCAACAGTTTATTTAATTTTGGAATATAAAGTATAGGCGATGGTTTCATATTTATTGACGTTTTTGAATAAATTGATTGATTCCCCTCTGCGTCAGAATGAAAATTAAATATATTTTATCCAACATTTGCATTTTTGTTATTAAAATATTTCGAATACTCTTCAAGACTTAATAGAATTAACATTCATTTGGGATTCACATAAATATAGGCTATATTTGTTTTTGTTTATAAAAAAATTTTAATTATACCGTTCATTTTTTTTTATTCAACTTTTTTTTTTTTGATAACGACTGTTTTTTGATTAAAAAAAATAAAACAAATATTATTCTACATATTATAATATACAAATATATTCACCGTTTCTAAATTAACCCATGATGGGGGGGGGGGGCTGGTAAGAGAGAAGATAAGAGCCACAAAATTCGTTGATGTTAAGCAACGACCAAGTACGGCTGAATTTCGAATGGGTGGCCCCAAAAAACAAGCTTGTTGAACGTGTGTATTAATTAATTGAATAATGTACAATCAAACCCCGAGCAGCGAAAAGGGGAATTAAAAAAAAAAAAAATTATCTCATATTGATCATCTTATTGATTGATTTTTTTTTTAAATTAACTCATGGCCTAAGCCGGCGTCCATTTTACAAAATATAATCTTTTAGACAAGGGAAAAAAAAGATCATGCTTCATTTTCAAAGTCACCTATTTATTAGCGTTGATAAACGTCAATAAACTATACGTGATAGACAATTGAGAGTTACCTTTATGACTAATGGTCTCCTATGACAAATAATCCGAGAAAATGATAATATAATAATGATAGATTTAAATACCTTTTGATATGTTTGACTCCTCTCGAACCCATTCCTTTTGGAATAGAGACAACGAAGGATTCATTATTCCAGAGTCACTCTTAAGTTACACCCTATAAAGATAATTTATTTAAAATTTTGGAGAAACAGCCAAAGAATACATTAATTATTTTTATGAAAGTTACCTGAAGATGACATTTATAAGAAAAAATAAAAAATTGAAGATCTTTTATTACAAAAAAAGACTATCTATGCGCATTTAGATTCGTTTCAGTATCCAAAGGGTCATTCTCAGAAACAAAACAAATTATTTATTAATCATCATGGGGATCCCGAGAGGGGCCCGGAGTTACGCCCATGCCAATCATAAAAAGAAACATTCATATTATTATGTTGGATTTTTAAAATCTATTTTTAGTACAAACTATTGGTAATTGTCTTAATATTATTCATACACGTAGGCCTATATATGTCTACTATAAAAATCCAAATATAATAATATAATATAATCAGGGCGTACCGAGGCAGTTGGGGGCCTGGGGCGGCACTAGAAGAGGGGGCCTTGTATTGAATTTTTTTTTTTTGGGGGGGAGGGTGCTCATCTTTAAATATCCTTTTCCTCCATACACAAAAATATTTTTAAAATACCGTATATCCCTGAACCCCAAGGGCCCCGGGGCCTCTCAAAGAGAAATTTTCATTAAATTTTCTTTTTTTATCTAAATTTTCCCATTTTTACTTGAGCCCTGAGGGCCCCGGGGCCTCTCAAAGGGAAATTTTTATTAAATTTTCTTTTTTTATCTAAATTTTCCCATTTTTACTTGAGCCCTGAGGGCCCCGGGGCCTCTCAAAGGGAAATTTTCATTAAATTTTGTTTTTTTTTAAATCCAAATTTGTCCGTTTTTACTTGAGCCCTGAGGGCCCCGGGGCCTCTCAAAGAGAAATTTTCATTAAATTTACTTTTTTTTATCTAATTTTTCCCATTTTTACTTGAGCCCTGAGGGCCCCGGGGCCTCTCAAAGGGAAATTTTCATTAAATTTACTTTTTTTTTTTAATCTAAATTTTTACGTTTTTACTCGAGCCCTGAGGGCCCCGGGGCCTCTCAAATGGAAATTTTCATTAAATTTTTCTTTTATAAATATATGGGGGCCCCCCTCGGTACGCCACTGAATATAATAATATGAATTTCTCTTTTTATGATTGGCTAATATTAAAAAATATTTTATTTTGTATCGTTGTAGACCTGAGAATGACCCTTTAGAGGTTGAAACGCATCTAAATGCTCATTGGCAGTAGTCCATTGTTATAAAAGAAAAAAATTTATTTTTTCTTACAAATGTCATCTTGAACTGATATCTAATAATGACTTTTATAGAAATATTTAATTTATTTAAAATACTTGTTTAATAGAGAACACGGAGACCAAAAATAAAATACTGTTTGCCAATTCACTTTATTTACTAAACATTCAAAATATTTGATTCAGCTATTAATTAATTTAAATAGAAATATGGTTATCTCATTTGTCTCCAAAATTAAACAGTTTAATGATAGGTATTATTATTTCAATTAAAATTTTATTTGCAAAAAAAGTTATAGTTTTTTTTTTTTTTTATTTGTTCAACTTACTTTTTTATTTTTTTAAAATTTTGAATAAATTCTTAAGCGTAAAATTTAAATTTTCTTTTATTCAATTGAATATATTATATAGGAGGAAGCAAGTTGGAGACATTTCTCATAAAGAATTAGCATATAAATAAAATGGGTATCAGTGTGAGTGAACGTAGGATGTCTCTGTGTGAGAGTGTATGAGTTTGTATGTGTGAAAGGTAGCAATTTGATTTGACAAGGAAATTAAGTGTCAGTGGTTGGTATGGTCTTCTCAAAAGACCGCAAAAGAAGGAAGCAACGCCGAAGCTAATTGACTTTTATCGGAAGCAACGATGGAGCCGGAATGTGGAACAGGAGGAAGAAGAATGGGAGGGGGGGCGGGGGTATTTGCTTAAAACCCACCATCCCCCATTCTTCGTTGACAAAACTCTCAGAGTGTGTGTCATTTTTGACTCGATTTCCATAAGGACACAGATTGGAGGAGGAAAGCTAACTCTACTGAAATTATGGAAATAAAGATTATCATTTTGAAAATGGTTTTCAATTTGCATTATTCAAAAAAGTATATTGAAAATATACACTGTTGCAATGGGGTAGTCAAAGTCTTTAGCTTAGACCTAGAACTTTTCAATTCATTAGAATAAAAGTATACGTAATTTTGTATTGATGAAAGAAGCAAATCACTATTCAATAGGTGAACTTAAATTCAAATACACTTTCATGTAGTAGTTGGAAAGTTATGTTAGGCCACTCTTTCTAATATTGAAGAAAAAAAAGGACGGAAATGTGTAGACTATAGTAATTAGTTAAGTAATCTAAACAATCCGAACGAGAGAATTGTAGAAAGGAACGAAAAATGCGAAAAATGTAGAAGTTCAATCTTCTTCCTTCTTTTGAAAGCAACACGAATTTAACGATCTTTTTAAGGTGCTCGTCTCGGGGTGCTAATTTTGGGGGTTTCCAGCGGCCACAATTTTGAAGCTATCACCTTCATTAAAGCTATTTAAAATATCTACAACTTATAGAAGCCCTTTTTTGATTTTCGAAAAAATAAATTTTTGTTTTAGATTAATCGCATTAAAGAAAAAATATTTTTTTAAAAATTCGCTCTATATCTAGATAATTAAATTAGTAATCATTCTGTTGAAAAATAATTAATTTTTTATCCTTAATTAGCTGCAATCTTTAAAATGAAATGGAATAAATCCCTTGTGTTCCTATGGGAAAACTAACGCCATCTCTTGCCGCTTTGAGTAACTCGGTAGTTAATCGTCTTCTAACGGCTTTTCGAGACGCGCACCTTAAGCTGGAAATACGAATTAAAAGAAGTTTTAAGTGACCGCTAGAATAAAAATAATTACCCAGGGAACTGAATTGCATTGTTTTTTATACCAGTTATCGAGATTTTCTCTGTGGACCGTGCAAGTTTGTTCCAATTAGCGGGAAATACGAATAATCGGGCTACTAATTATAGGGATTTGGATTCCACTGTATTATAAATTACGGGTGTTATATTTACTGTTAATATATCGAGGGCTACCGGGGGACTTTCAACGAGCTGATTCCTCGGGCTCACCCATCCGAGGTTTCGCTGCACTTAGCATCGCTTAAACGCCACGATTATGGTGACTGTTGCTCTTTTCCTTTGCCAGGCCCCTCCCCCTCCCCAGCAATTTTTTTACTAGTTTTTTAAAATATGTTTTTTTTTTGACTATCTATAACTAAATTCTTCATTTAATTCCTCACTCTTAAGTCATACATGTACAAAATGCCTAGGATTCGGGACCGCATAAAAAATGTTATTCAAGAGGGGGTCATCGAACTGCATAAGTATAAGAACCCCAATCACTATTACTGTAGAATAAATGTTTCGAAATATTCCTATGTCCGCAATGCAGTGGAAGAGTTATTATTATTATTAATAAAAAGAGAATAAAAAAAGTAAAAAAACTTGCAAGGCTTAAACCTTGTTTAGGGATTAGCAAACTGTACAAACGAGATTATCATTAATTATTTTCTTTTGACACGATTGCTAGAAATGACGCTCATTCTCAGGTTGAAATATTGTAATTTTTTTCTTAAATTCATAGGTAGATTAAAATAGATTAAATTCAAAACGTTCTAAACTAACAGATATACGTCACTGACGCTAAGACATAATCTCTTAAATACAAGTTTGACGCTTTTGAGTTGATCCATAAACGCTTAAACAAGTACGAACTAAGAATATTATTATAAATCCTATTTGATAAGAAGAGAAACGAAGAGAAATGAGAAAACACCAAGTTCAAAATGGAGGAGTTTTGTTTTTTAGTACATTTCTAAAGAGTTGTGTTTTAATGAGAAACTATATTTATATTCAGATGGAATAACAACAAACATGCTTAGCATATAAACAAAATCTTTAAAATAAAAAAAAGAAAAAGAAGCGCGCAAATCGCTGAAAATAGGATATTATTAGGAACACTAGAAATGGGATATACTAAACAAAAAAAAAAAAAAAAAAAATTAAAACAACAACAAAACATCAAAAAGGATAAAATTTCAAAAATAATCCTGTGGCTGTTTGTCCTTTAAAAAGATAGTTTTTGTTTCAACCTGCTATTACTCCTATACCAAACGTCGCGGGTTCGGACCCAGGCAGTCCGATGATTTTATTTAAGCCATTTGGATACCAGATGGCTTAAATAGAAATGCCTGAACCCACAATATATATATTATACTTACAACGGTTATCGTCAAAGTCTTAAATGGCCTAAGTTGCCGAAAATACTGTGTGAATGTGTGTGTGAGTGTGAGTGTGAATGAGAAAAAAGTGTGAATGTTTAAAAAAAAAAAAAAAAAAAAACCTGCTATTATGCCGAAATCAAAAATTAAAATCCAGAATAAATTTGTTAAGGTTATGGTTAAACAGAGCGTGACAGACAGACGGACACTATACATAGATATTTGAAATGCCTTTCTCTGGCGATTACAAACTTTCTCTACATATAATTCGTATACGAGGAAATAAAAATAAATATTTATTCTTAACTTGGTTGGTTAATTTTATTTGAAGTTACTCTTACTTTATTTCATAAAATAAATTTTTTTTCTTAAAACACTTACTCCATTCATTTATTATTTATTTAAAAAAAAAAGCAAAAATGGAGACATTTTTTCATTATTAAAAAAATTTTACTTAAAAATTCATTTGATAATAATGTGACATTTAAATTGTCAATTCATAATGAAAACCTAATTTACTTTTTTTTTTTTTTTAATATTTTGGCATTTTAATTGACAGCACCTTTTAGTGAGAGTGTAAAACGTTGTGATAAAAAGGCTTAATATAAGGTGGAAAGATTTTTTTTCATACTCCTTAACAATAGCCCTACATCAAAATCCAAGGAGGAAAGAGGCAATCAAATTTATTTTGTCTTTTGTGTAAAAGCATTTTCTTGGCCTAGCGATCTTTACCTTTTATTTTCAAAATATTTTCTTTTTCTTTGATTGGCTTCTGGTAGCATATATCGAAATACTTATTTCCCTTAGGTAGAATTTACTTCTATATCATTTTAAAAAATTTTCGGAATAATTTATTTTATTTTATTGATATCTTTTTATGCTATATATATGGAAACATAGGGCGTACCCAGGGTAGGGCAAGAGAGGGCAGCTGCCCCACTTCCAAACTTGAAATAAAAATAAAAAACAAAAATATAAATAGACACTGACTTTATTGAAAAATATAAATAAAAAACTGAAAAATTCACGCCCTCTGTGAGAAGATAAAAACTACGAGTGACGCCATCCCCTATCTCCATTTAGGTTGTGACATTTAATTAAATAATAAAATGGAAACTATAAAAGTTGCCCCCCTCCCCCCCCCCTTCGGTTTTGATCTGGATACGCCTATGTATATCGAAATGTATGGAAATAAATTAGAACTGTGATGTATATTATTGCAAAATTACAATAATGGGTGAATGCAAGCAATAACTATTTCATTTATTTTATTGTTTTCAAATGACGTTTCGGTCTGGATAGGGACCATTTTCAAAGTAGGAAGAAAGCTATTTTTGAGTTGTCTATGTGGTTGAATCTCAACATAATATAATTAACAATATATTATTTACAAATTTGGCCCGTGGGTATTGAATGCCTGTCCACTCAAATTATATAATTACCCTCTACGCCCCCCTGTACTCCTTTGGCGAGCAAATGCATCGAATTTATTCTTGCTGACTGTTTGGAATTTTTCAAATTTCCCTCTCTGACTTAAATTTTAAATTTTCCGCTCCCGCTCCACTTTCTGTAACTCTAACCAATCAGTGTCCTGATTGGCACAGACGGAAGCTAGCCGCTAGCGCTTTATATATAGCAGGGGCGTATATAGAAATTTTTTTCGGGGGGGCTGAACTCGAAAATTTTTCTGAGAAAAATATTCTTTTTAAGAAACTAAATTTTTTTTTACACGAAATTTTTTGCGGAACATTTTTTCTTTTGCGGAATCAAAGTTTTCCACCCTGCGGAAAAATTTGTTGCGCTGATGCCTGTATATTCCTATATATGTATATGTGTTTGGGAAATTTCGGGGGGGGGCGGCCCCTCGGCCCCCACCCCCTTATATACGCCCCTGATATATAGTAATGATAATCACCTATAAATTTTGTTATTTTAATTATTTTGACACTTAACCTTGACACCTCAATTATAACTTCTTGAAGATGTTACTACTAGGATCGAATTCACCGCTGTAAAGACGTAATAAAATAAATTAAAATTCTCATTATTAAAATCTCCTAATACAATAAACATATAGGAGATATATATTGGAAAAGATTTGTTACTAACGAGTTTTGAAAAACATGATTTCCCCTGGGACTTGAATATTTACACTTAGGTAAAATAAAGAACAATATTCCGCACGAATTATTTATTGTTCAGAGTTGCAATTTCCATTATCATCTCACAGTGAAGTCTTCTTTGTTTCAAGTAGAGTATCTATAAGGAATATTAAAGAAATAAAAAACATGCATGTTACTTAGGATAACAAAACATTTATTAGCTATTTTCCTATTATATTTAATCTTTTCCTTTAAATATGCAAATTTCGTAGGTTGTGTTTTTTTTAGGACTCAAGCTGTTAAAAAATAACTTCGGGATTAGAAAATTTAAAAAAATGCTTATTAGGTACAATGAAAAAAAAAATGTAATTTAATTATTGTGTAAATTGTGAATTTTTCTTTTTAAGTAGAGACAGTTTGGTACTTTATTCTTTTTTTGTTGAAGATTATTGAGAATCCTGATCTATTATTTTTTTGATATTCCCTATAATACAAATTTTTGCTTAGCGTTTCTTTTGAGTGATTTTGCTATAGAATATGGATACAAAAATCTGAAAATAAATAATAGCCTATTAATACTCACCGGCACGTGGCACGTAGAGGTTGAGATAGAGGCAGTCCTCGCTCTGATTGACTAATAAGGGCAGGAGACGTTCAAGTTGACGTAGTCGACCCCGCGGTAATTCAAGCAACGCCTCCGTGCGATTCGAAATGTCGGGTGCGCGTTGCGGACAAACGGGCGCAAACGAATCCGCAAGACGCGTACTTCGCCAAATGGAGGGCGTAACTGGTGGCATATAACGCAATGCACCCATCGGTGGTGTAGCGTATGGCACACCAAGGTAAGCTTCCACACCGGGCTGCACCACAATCCCCCGCAACGGGCCGTACTTTGTCCGTATCACTCGGGTAGAGTATTTGTACACGGGCACACTAGATGCGGTAGTGGTAACCACCACAAGGAGCAGCATGACGATGAGGAGCGCCCAGGCGCCGACGGGTCCAAGCCGCATGTCACGGAGGCGGCACAGACGGGTCAGCGGACCATGCGGCCTCCGCTGACGCCCAACACGATTACGACATGACCGATGGAGAACGAGAACTTGCCCACTGTCTGGTTGAGCACTGTTCTGGATGTTATTGTTGTTGTTGCCACCGCCGCTGAACAGCCAGCAGCAGCAGCAGAAACACTGTACCCGGCCGTTGTGGCTGTTGTAGTGGCGACGGGATAATTCACGAATCACTATGGCTCTATTTTCGCCGTAGTTTGTTTTTGTTACCGCGGAAAGGACATCATGATACCTGTATTGTATTTGATGGTTAATAATACACGCCGATCGCTGAGCCAAGCCGGAAAACTGAATTCGAAAGTCGGAGTCATTTCTGAAAGAAAACAAAAACAAAAATTAAAGTTCTATTATTATTTTAATTATCACTAATAATTAATTCACAAATGGCCCCCGGGTTTTTCGTAGTAGGTAGCGTGCCTACCTCCTATACTAAATGTCGCGGGTTCGGACCCCTGGCAGTCCGATGATTTTATTTAAGCCATTTGGCTTAAATAGAAATGCCTGGACCCCCAACAGATATATTCATTACAACGGTTATCGTCAGTCTTATATGGCCTAAGTTGCCGAAAAGACTCTGTGAATGTGTGTGTGAGTGTGAATGAGAAAAAAAAGTGTGAATGTTTAAAAAAAAAATAATAATAATAATAAAGTTTCACTTTAAAAAAAAATTCACAAATGAGGTGCTATTTGATAAAATTTAAAAAAACTAAAAATGTATTAAACATCAGTAAAGTACTAGTACTCGAAGTTTCCTAGTGACAAAACCTAGCTTAATTTCATATTGGTACTTAAAATTTGAAATAAATCAGAACGAACCTTTGAGAAAATTGGAAAAAAGTATATCAGTAAAGAACTAGTACCCGAGCCGAGGTTTCCCAAAGACGAGACCTAGTGTAATTTCATATTAGTTCCGAAAATAGTATATATTTAAAATTTGAAAAAAAATTGTTAGAGCCGTTTTCGAGAACTGATGTGCTTACATATAAACAAACAAACGTACATTGAAGGACAATATTAAGTCCCACCCATGAGTTTTCTACTTGTGATTATTTCATTGTTTTTATAAAAATATTATATATTTTTTAATGGAAATTTTCATCGTCCAAACCTAGAAAATTTCCAATAAAGATTTTCATTTTCTTTTATAAAATCAATGAAATACTCACAATTTGAAAACGCATGGGTGGGATTTAATATTGTCCCTACTCTGTACATTGCTCGTTTAAGTAGAAGATAATTAAATAAAGTTTTTTATCACTTGCTGGCTACTTACATCTACCTAATCCTAACATTGCTCGTTTAATAGAAAAAAATAAGGGTTTGATTCAACCATCTATAAAATTCCCTATGGCACTTTCATAATGACTTCTCTAGCTCTGAAGATGATTCAAATACGGAACCGAAACGTCAGCTATGTGAATTAAATAAATAAAGAAAAACCTCTAGCTGCGTCTCTCGTTTTACTCCCCTCTTATGAAAAATAATTTTATTTATTCAGTTTTTTTATTCTAAAAAGAATTGCAATTTTTTAAAATTATTAATTTATGACAATATCAGATAGATAAGAACACCAATTTTTATTAAAATATTCGGGTCAAAAATATAGGTAAGAGGAAAGTAATAAAATACGGAAGGCCTAGATAAAACAATCTCTTTCGCACTCACACATATACACTTCGGAATCGTTCGGCTTTCTTCGGGCCTAGGGCGGCGACGGCTGCCATTATTGTCTCGTCGTCGCCGCCTCAGTAAGCTTCAAGCACCTCAAGGCCATGCACCGTTACTCTATGCTTCACACCTTCAATGACTCTCTCCTCAATTGATGCTTTAATCAACAATCAATCTACTAGAATATTATTTATTATTTTATGTCTTCTCAACCTCAAATTCAAGGTACTTTATTTGTTATTTATTTTAAAATCAACTTCTCTCTTAATTCATATTCAAATAAAATGGATAAATATTTTTAAGAGTTTTTTTTTTTTACATTTTGTAATATATAATTAAGATAATGAGTTTTTTATGTAGATATTAGTAGATTACATTCAAAATAGGCTCATGAATGTAAAGAAATGTCTTTGAGTTTCTCTCGTTCTAGATTTTTCTAATAATATTTTCAACAATCACTTTCTCACTCACACATATACACTTCGGGTTCGTTCGGCTTTCTTCGGCTCTGAGCTGTCGCCGCGTCTTTGCTTAACACATACACTCTGTCTCTCCTCAGCTGATGCTTCAAACAACAATCAATCTATAATAATATTATTATTTATTCAATAAAACAAAGACTCTCATTTGCCCTCGGGTCTTACTGTTAGTATAGTGGATGGCGTGCTAGCACCAAGGGACGCGAGTTCACATTCCGCCTCATGCGACCAAAATTTATTTCAATTTAATTGGCTATCAATAAATTGAAATAAATAGAGATGGGGTCTAAATGACCTTGCCGAAAAAGACCTTAAACAAATAAAAAAAAAATTATTTTTCAACAAGGACTATTTTCTTATTTTATATATTGTTTAAAGAAATAAGATTCAATGTTTTATCATAAAAAAGAGAGAGCGTTTTGTGATTTTTTTTATACTAGCCACACCGCCCTACTCAGGAGGCCTCGTATCTTGGGGGCATCTTGCTCGGGCAGTCCTGTTAGGACTTTCTTAATCTTGTGGCCTAACTTTTAAACAAAATTGTTTTGTAATTTCCATCTATAAACTTGTCTTTAAACAAGAACAATTTAATCGTTTTTGAATCTCGATTAATTTGTCCCATTTAATTAGGAATTTTTAGCTTCAATGAGAAACAATTATCTGTCTTTCTTTCCTATACCTATACATATATCAAGCCAAATAAGTATCAGGCTTATATACTATATTCTATGACAAAATTAAATTCGTGTTTCAACAAAAGTGAATAGAATAGAGAAGTGGGAGAGAGCAAATAGGGTGTGTTTTAGAATAGAGTGCTGCTGCTCGCTCAGCCAGAATTTTAGAATGAGGTAAAGGGGGCTGTTTAGATAAATGGATTGATCAGGATGAGTGGGACAAAAGTTTAATCAATGTTTAAAGAGAGTGAGAGAGAGAAAAAAAGTTTAGATAGACCCTCAGAGAGCGTTTGTGTATGTGAGGGTGGCAGATAATAAATTTTATGTTATATTCTATGAACATGGTAAAACTAATTATACCCAAGGCTTTTTTTTCTAACTCTCCGACAAGCAGGGATTCATTAAAGCAATTATCGTTTATTCTTTGATTTTGAATCAATTAATTGAAGGTTTTAAAAATAAATTAAATTATTGATAAATAAACTTTTATCAATATGGCATAATTTTTTATTTGTAGAAAAAAATATTTTGTCCCCTGTTATTTTGATCATATAAATAATTCTGATATAAAGACAAATCAGTTTTGAATCCACACCACCGTCCCGCAAAATTTTTTAAAATATTTTAAAGACTGCCTGGGATTCGAACCCGCGACCTTTGGTACAAATAGCCAGCATGCTACCCATTACACCAAGGCCCAAGGTGTTTATTTTTTTTTTTAACACTCACACTTTTTTCCCATTCGCACTCACACTCACATGCACATTCACACAGTCTTCTCGGCAACTCAGGGCATATAAGACTTTTACGATATCCGTTATTGATTAATATACGGTACATATTTAGGGCCCAGACATTATTATTTAAGCCATTTGGTATCCAAATGGCTTAAATAAAATCGGACTGCCTGGGATCCGAACCCTCGACCCTTGGTATACAAGGTAGTTGCGATACCAACTACGCCAAGCCCGGGCAAGCTTTTGTGTTATTATTTTGGGAGGTTTTAATTATAGACCACATTTTGTATTAATTATTTATTAAAAATATACTGTATAAGGTCTATTTATAAGCTTATAAATCAAGATGATAATATTTTTCACGTCTTAGGTTAGCTAATACGCATATATCAGAGCCCAATTTTAAATAATTTCTCCATACCCCTCCCCCCAGACCCGTCCGGATTCTGGTTTCAATTAATTATGTTAACTCAAACTATAGAGGGAGTGGCAAATGGGCTTTAGCCTATAGGCGGCATACTCTTAAATCCGGCCCTATTTGCCATGCGCTCTTGTTATTTCTCTTCTGGAGCAATTTATCGCAAAATTCATTAGTGGGTAATCATTTGGCCCTCACGGCAAACATTTCAGCCCCACGTCTGCCGTGAGTGTGTAATTGAAAATACAATTGATTGCGCAGTCTTGTTAATTCTTCGACTGTACCATCATTAAATAAATTGAAATCTGACTCTACACCAAGAGTCAGGTAAAATAATAGTACCAAGCCTATTTAAAAAAGTTACTTTCCATACATTAATACATTATATAATAAATATTCCTAACTTTTTTAATTCATACTCGAGAATCCCAATGGAAAAAGAATAAGCCTAAAATAATTTTTTTTAATCCAGAAAGTATATATACTCAGTTTCCTAAGGGAAATAAAAAAAAAAATGTTCTTAGAAAATCTCTTTAATTTTAAAAATAAGAAAAAAAAACATTAAACGAAATTAAAGTTAAAATTTCTCTTTTTAAGTTGGAGATTTATAATTCTCGTTCAGTTTTTAAGCGATGTTGTTATTGTTGTTGTTGTTGTTTATATTCTTCTTTTTTTTATCTTCTATATCGCACTTGACATTCTTGTTGGCCTTTTCTTTTGCCCTTCGGACCATTAATAATGTGTAGAACGAAGTTCTCCACCCCCGCCACCGGTCAGTAGGCGGAATCTCACTTGGCGAAAGTGAATGGCGGTGTTGTATGTTGAGGGATGAGAACCACTACCACCCATCCACTCATCCCTTATCCCTGCTTTTTTTTCTACCCGGCCTAAATTAATGAATGTGCCTGCGTATATATTTGAAATGAAATGTTTTCCCTACTTCTCTTTTTTTTTATTTATTTTTTTCGTCTCTGATGAAGTGGATAAATGAATTTTTTTTTTACATTTTAAATATATAAATGAATTAATAATAAATAACAGTATACAGCTTTTCAATTGGGTTTTTAAGGAGCATTTAAATTATTAAATTATAAAATCAAAACAAGCCTAGATTTTTAATTGAACAATATAACCGATTAGTTTTATTTTGGAGAGCCCAAGAAAGACATTTTAAAATTCAAAAAAGAAATAAAAAAACATTGAGATAGATAAAGATAAATAAAAAACTGGAGATGATTCTCAGGCCAATTTATTTGGATTATCTCCTCCAGCTATGAGTAAACCAAAAGACTTATTCTTCAGGACTATGCGGGCTTAAGAATCAAATATGCCCTCAATTTTGTCATAAGAAATTGAAATTATATTGCTAGTACTCATTAGGGCTGCGCAAAATAATCGATTATTTCAATTAATTTTCATAATCGATTAAAAATGTAAATTTTAGGAAAAATAATTTCGTTTTACTATTTTACTAAAAAAAAGGTCAAATGTATAATCTATTATTTTTTTTCATAATCGATCATTATTTCCTATAATCGATTATTTTTTCGTCCGTCCGAACCCAATAATCGATTATTTTAAATAATCGATTTTCGATTATTTTTTCTATAATCGAACACTCCTAGTGCACATATAGTCAAGGGTAATGGGGCCAGATGAAGAATGATTATAATTATTAAAATCATCATTTATCGTCAGACCCTATTCCCTTGAATAAGCTATGGAATCATGCATTATGAGAATGATTTTAGAATGCTTTTGCACTATGAGAATGATTTTAATGATTAGGCTATAATCATTCTTCGTCTGGCCTCATTACCCTTGAGTATATGTGTGCACTAGCGATATAATTTCAATTTCTTATTGCAAAATTGAGGTCATTTTGATTCTTAAGTTCGCATAGTCCTGAAGAAGGAGTCTTTTGGACCGAAACGTTGACTCATAGCGGGAGGAGATAATCCAAATAAATTGGCCTGAGAATCATCTATATATTTTTTTATTTATCTTTATCCTTTCCTTCTCAATAATATCCACCCTTCATAAATGAAAAATAGCAAAATACGTGCTCTAATAATTACATTTGGAGCGTTATCTGAATTAAGAGTGTTAATTCTCTCTCCTTTCCTATGTCTGTATCACTCTTTGAAATAATTAATTAATGCCTCTAATTAGAAAATATTTTTTTATATTTAGCTCCTCTTTATTTCTCCTGATTTTTTCTTCTAATATAATCTACACTAAATAACGCTGTTTGAGGAGGTTCCTTGCCTCTCATAGCCATATACCAACTTAAAGACACCATCTTAAGAACAACTCCTACTCTAAGCTCCCAATATAAATTAGTAGCAAAATCTCTCATCTGATGAGCATCATTACATATTACTGCCTAATGCAAAATATATCTACTTTTTTGACACTGAAGAGACCGAAATTATTTCAAGAAAGAATTTTCTGCCAATCTCAATTAAATTAGTAGAAATCGATCACGTTCTTGATTTTATTATTTTCCAATATAGATTAACTTATAAATAAATTTTGAATAACCCATTTTAATTAACCATGTGCTTGGAATATATTATTTAATAAAAAATTCATTTCCAATCATATCTAAATATACTCAAATGAAAGTAGAAAATCTTTTAAAGAAACGAATCTTTTCCTAATCAAGAGCTTTTTTTCCTGAGAGGCTAGAAAATGCAATTTTCCTTAATCAGAGTGAAAAAAAGGACAAGAATATTCTCTTTTCTTTTTCCTCTCTAGAGAAACATTTATTTATTTTTATTTTACTTCATGGTAAATATTTGCATTTATAAAAATTTCAAAATTTAATCTCGCTGTTATTATAACATGAGAGAACAAACCAACTATCATTTAAAAATATTATTTATGATTAGGCCGATTTTTTTTGAGAAGCGACCTAATTATCTATCATATTCGGAAAATGAAAATGCGAGTCTTAAACATTGATTTATTTTATATTATAGGACTTAAGACAGACCTATCTGTTTTTCATTAAAACCTCAATTTAGTATTTCTTATATTGATAAGAGAGAAAAAAAAATACGTATGGCACTACATCATATTACTTTCTTTTACCTAATCAAGAAATATGGATAATTTATACAAAACGCAATCTATAGTTGTGACGTTATATTCTTATATTCATAAGAGGGTAGAAAAATGAGAAGTTTTTTCTCTATTTATTTAATCCACACTGCTGACATTTCGGTTCACATCTTCACCTTCTTTTCGCCAGCTTTGAAGATGATTCAAACACAGAACCGAAACGCCAGCTGTGTGGATTAAATAAATAAAGAAAAAATTTAGCTGCGTCTCACATTTTTCTACCCTCTTATGGATACAGATAATTTATATAACTCTAATAATAAATTTATTATTCTCCTGGATGTAGAAAATTAAATGGTTCATAAATAATTAATAGGTCTATGTTATTTCTTCTTCAGGTCCTGATACGCCTTAATCAGCTCGACGCTTTTAAATCATCAATTCATCAGTATCCCCAGAGGTGGCAGTCTAACACCTCAACACTGCCCAACAACACTGCGCTTCTCAGCTCAACATTTTGTAAGTATATTGTATATTCGCATTACAATACATAGAGAACTATCTATGACTTGTCGAGATATACATTGAATATCAATATCTTATTCAAATATATAGACTCGAAAATTATTTAACTATTTGATATAATCCTAGAATACCGGTATATTATAGGTTTGTTTTATGTCATTTTGAAAAATATCAAATATTAATTATTCTATTAAGATAACAAATTTGCGAGATAATTTCGTGTTTGATTGGGCAAAAATTGCGCCCCTTGGAGTCGAACCAGGACCTCCACGCTTTCGCGGCGGGCGGACTACCTTCCATCTATTCTCAAACAAAGCTCTACCTAGTTAATTAATTCTATTCTTTTGTTGATTTTTTTTTGTTTTGCTCTTATTCGTGATATTTTGATTTAATTCTTACGTTAATTTCTTATACTTTATTGCAAAATATATAATAAAAAATTTGAAAAACATATAACCAAGTTTATTAATTTAAATACTTGGTTATATGTTTTTCATAATTACTTCATGAACCAACACATGATATATATAATTCTTAATAAAAATAGATTTTTCTTTAACATAAGCATCGACAAGGCATTCATTTAATGAAATTTTCATATATTCTGATTTTTAAATACCTTTTTTTCAATTTCATCTTTTGAAACTTTAAATTTTGGAAAGCTGATTTTCCCTTTTCTCCTTCTCTGTATTTTCTTCCCTTATTTCCTAATTTGCCAATTTGAAAGATTAAAACCGCAAAATATGACACAAACTGCTAAAATATACAGGCAGTTAAGGCCCTAAACATGCTCAATAAAATTTAGCTCTGAGAATCTTGGTACACTGAACCACCCAAATCCGAAAAATCAATTCAATAAGTATTTAAATCAATTCAATAACTAATTACGAAAAAACCATGCATTAGATACAAAATTCAAGCATTTTTTTCATTTTTTTGCCACGAATAAAAATTACTTCTTTACTATATGTTGCATAAAAGTAACACTTGAAGTTAGATTTGACAAAACAATTCATGTTCTTATGTATTGTTATATGACATCGTAAAAAGACCAGAATTTATCTTGATCTTTCCAATTCGATAGAGAGCGAAAGAGAAAGAGAGTGGAAAATCTAAAGAAAACTATTTCGTGTTAAATGTAAAATTCTAGTCATGGCTCTGGCAATTTCGCTTATCTAAATAAATCAAATAAACTTTGTTTACTTTGTAATAGTCTTCTATGTAGTTAATTTTGTACACACACTCATATACTATTATCAGGAACACTATAGCTTTGAACAGGAATGCTGCCATTAAACAAAATATACGAGATGAGTTTTACTTTTACTATGGAAAATTCCTGAAGTAAAAAAATACATTTCAATAACTATTAAAGCTTTAAACTATCATTCTAAAATCTAAATAAAAATCTTTATTAAAAAATATAAATTAAATTTTCCTCTGATTAACATTATGAAAATAACTTTGTCTATCCCCATCCATGTTCGTCTCTTTTAAAAGTCCTGAAAATAAACCTTTCCTATCATAAATTTTAATTGAGAACAGATATTCAAAAAAAAATTTAATACAAAGAAAGAAATAATTTCATAATAATCGGTTGTTATAATTAAAAATAAATATAATTTAATAATAACTAACTAGGACAAAACTTAAATTATGGAATATTTTATCTAGTTTATTTTTGTACTTAGTCAGCTTTTACCAGGACCGGAACTAGGAGATTTTTTAGGGGTGCAAAATTTAATTTGCCGCCCCCTCCTTAAAATTTTCTATACAAAATTCATATCATTTTATCTTTTTTTTTTAGTAAATTTTTCTTTAATTGCAGCCCCCTGATATCTGCCGCCCGGAGCACACGCACCCACTATCCCCCCCCCCCCTAGTTCCAGCCCTGGCTTTTACTCAAAAACAAGCAACCAAAAAAGCTCATTTTTTACTTTCTCTTTAGAGAGAGAAGGTATTGGATTTATGTCAAAAATTCGATGTCAAGATTTCGACTGAAATACACGTTTTGAGGTCCCCTGAATCCAAAATAGTGAGTCTACGAAAAATGATCAGTCTGTCTGTGGGTGTGTGTCTGTCTGTCTGATCATAATAAAAACGAAAAAAGCTACAAGGTTGAAATTTTATATTTGGGTTAGCTACTTCACAAAGCTTTTAAATAAAATCTGCCAAAAAGTACTAGTACTTTTCCAATTTTATCAAATGGACTCTAACGATATTGATTAAAATTCCTAAATCAATTATTTTTTTTAGATGCTCTTTAAAATGTATATTCTCATTTTTTCCTCACAATTGTTTGAAGCTCACTTTACTCTTGTACTTCATAGAAAGAGATATGGTTGCCATAGTAACAAAATTTTAAATATTTTCCCATGTTCACATTCATACACACATACACACAGTCTTTTTGGCAACTTAGACCATTTAAGACTTTTTATGATACCCGTTATTTGTAAATATATCCATTGGGTGTACAGTAGGGTGGTCGCAAGAAATTGATGTCCGAATATCTTTGGCGGGAACCTCTAGAAAGTTGCTAAATTATGTAAAAGTGAGATAGGGAAAGGATGAGCGTGATCGAATAACCCTAAGACCTGCCTCAACGGTCCTGAAGTTTAGTAAAACTTGGAGACATATCAAGGGTAGCATTGTCTAAACTTCTAATTCATTTGTGGTATTTAAACCAAGAGCAGGTTGCTTTTGCTTTTTTTGATAATACTTTAGATCAGTGGTTCCCAATCGGTGTGTCCCGGCACCCAAGGGTCCCGCGAGAATGGCTAAGGGGTGCCGCGAGATATTTAGATGAACAAAAAAAAAAAAAATAATAAAGAGGCGGGAAAAAAGTTAGCGATCGTGAATGTTTTTAAACTTTTCACTTTTCTTGACGTTCAGAAGAAATATTAAGGCTAAAATAATTCCTTTTAATCCCTCCATATTTAATTCATGGCCCTTCGATTAAGAGGTGGAAATAACATAAGTAGGGGGCTCCCCCCCAAAAACGGTACGGGGTGGGGGAAAACGGAGGTCATATTTGGATTCAGGAGGTCATTTTACTTAAGATTCTGATAAAATTATTTCGGAACTCTAAAAAAAATTTCATTACCCCTATTAGTGTTATTTGAAAATCAATGTGATGTGCCTCTTAACCATATTCGATTTTTTGCCCATACCATGAAAACCGTTGGTTTTACTAGAGAATGTTAAAGGACTTTTTCTTAGTAAATTTAATGCTCTTCAAAAAATTACTGATGAACTTTTTTTGTTGGACTAAGCCGTTTAGGAGTTACAGATGTTAATAGTCAAATTTAGGGGAATTGATGAACTTTAGGGCCGATGAGGCAGGTCTTATCGTTATCCGATCGAGCTCAAACTTTCACAATCTACTTTTTACACCAATTGTCAACAAGAGGTTCCCGCCGAAAATACAGCCAAAAAAATTTTCTCCCCTTATACCTTGCAACCACCCTAGTGTACAGGCATTCTTTTTAAAACCATTTGTTATCCAAATGGCTTAAATAAAATCATCGGACTTCCTGGGATCCGAACCCTCGACCCTTGGTATACATGGCAGGCGCGCTACCAACTACTACTACCAACCCCAAGGGCGTTTATAAATTTTAGATCTTAAATTCTAATATATCGACGCAAACGAAATATATGTCGATACAAAAAATCTGGTGGGACAAGCACAGAACACAACTTTCAATTAGTGAAGATATGAGAAAGTTGTGTGCTGTGCTTCCAGTCCCACCTTATTTTTTATATTAAACTTTTTTTTTTACTTATTACTTTTTACCTGACAAAATTCGAGGTGTCAAAGTTTAATTCGTATTACTCAAAATATAATAAAAGATGCTATATTTTGGCGAAATAAATTATTTAAAAGAAAGAATAAGTTAAAAGTCGATTTTTTTGTTTGTTTTATATTCAGTAAGTACTTTTCTTAATTTGTTACAAAATTCAATTGTGTTGCTTTGTTCTTTCGTGAATGAAATGACGTCAAACAAACAACCAATTCACAAAGCAACATTAAACAGTAAACTGTAATGAGGGAGGTAATGTAGCGCACGAAGTCCAAGACAGACAAGGTAGGTGGGCAGATGACGAATGTGACGAGCACCACCCTCTACATCCTAAACACCCACATCCACCACACCCACGATGTGCTCTTGTTTGTAACTTCAAATCAAATAAATTTGTCGTTCTTGTTTTATAAAGTTCAAATTAATTTCGGCAAATTCATGATTTTTTTTTCTGATAAATCTTTTGATGTCCTATTTATTTAAATAAATACATTTATAGATGTTTCATGTTTTGGTAGCGTTCATTATTAGGACAAAATAGATTTTAAAATGTCACTTTAGTTGCAATATTTGAATACATAGGCGTAGCCAGAAACCTTTGATGGGGGGGGGGGGGTTAAGGATGATTCCCCCCCCCTCAACTAATAGGACAGTATAAGGCGTCTGATGAAATATATGACTGGCCACTCCGCCCGCCTTCGCTTCGCCCCCCTGGATCTCCCTCGGACTAGCTCTGGCCCGCCCTTTCTTAATTAAGTACCGCAAAAAAGTTTAGCGGCTTGAATAACTCCTCTGTCTTAAAAGATAAAATTATGTTGAATATACGGTTAGAATGAATGGTTTTTCAGCTAAAGATTTCGCCATTTAGTTTTTTCCTACCACTTCATTTTACCTCGCTGTTTTATAAGATATATAATTTTCAATTTTTTTTAAATGAACATTCGACTTTCCCGCAGTAGAAGTATTTTTTTTGGTTCAAGATGAAATTTTTTCTGTCGTAGTATTTATAGCTATTTTTTCTTTTTACAAATTTTTCTTTATAATATAAATCCGATTGAAGGTTACAATTTTTATAATTTCTAATTTTTAGCTTTACTGCTAAATGATCTTATGATGACAGAACCTCTGTCAAAGCGTCCTTAATAGAAAAAAAATAGCAATTTTAATGAAAAAGCGTTATCTTTCCTATTAATATCATTATAAATAAACTTGAGTGAATAATGTTTTTTCGAACATATTTATAAAATAATATTGTTTTTTTAATCTCTTCTTCATTCTTTGACTTTAATTTCTTTTTTGGTGTCGGCAATTTGGAAATTGTTCATTTGAACTTAAAAAAATCTGGTGTGACTGTCGCACAGCACACAACTTTCTCTTACCTTCGGTAATCGAAAGTAGTGTTCTGTGCTTGTCACACCAGCTTATTTTGTCGGTCCCGGGGGATGTTTAACTTATATATAAAATTTCAGCCACCTAGCTCAATTTTCTTCATGCTTAAAATTGAACACACACACACCCACCCACCCACAGACAGACCATGTCGCGAAAACCACTTTTTTTGGATTCAGGGGACCTCAAAACGTGAAGATCCATCAAAATCTCGACATCGAATTTTTGACATGAATCCAATACTTTCTATATATATATATATATATATATATATATATATATATATATATATATATTACATATATACATAGGTAAGAGAAAGTAAAAAATAAAAATTTATTATTAGTTTTTTACGGTCTTTTTTGACATTTGAGGCAACTTCTCTATGTATTTTACTAACAACTTAATTGGAATATATTAGTATTTTTGGCGTATTTTAGAAAAAATTTCTTTTTTCCAACTTTTCCATTTTTGAATTATTCATATAACAATTAATAATATTGTTATAATATTATATTAAAGTTTGGTTATCCGCAAAGAGCGAAAATAAAAAATTTATCTCTTTTTTTTTAACTCGTCTTCTTAATTAATTATCTAATCCTGAGCAACTTAATCTTGGATTATATTATTTTCACCGTACACGTACCACATATTACATGTCAGACACAATGTCTTGGTTTAACCACGAAGAGAGATTTAAAGGCCTCGTTGCCTGTTGCCATCGATAACGAGACTTCGTAAACAAAAACATTGAAGATGTGTCTGTCTATCTTTCATTGCCTTTGGCAAAAAAATATTTTTATCTAATATGGTATCTTCTTCTTTTTTGGAATATAATATGTATTCTTTGCTTTTAT
Source organism: Euborellia annulipes (assembly GCA_023213315.1). NCBI lineage: Eukaryota > Metazoa > Arthropoda > Insecta > Dermaptera > Anisolabididae > Euborellia > Euborellia annulipes. Next base: position 69,711 of record JAKCPI010002872.1, read on the forward strand.
TATTATGAAGAGCGAACAAGATAAACAGGATTACGATAAGAAGAAAATGGCATGTCAATATATTGAAAAATAAACAAAGCTTACTTGTTAGTTTATAATTAAAATAGATATTGAAGGGAAAGTTTTTCTTATTATTTATTCAAAAACTGAATGCTGATCAAGAGTTACTAGCATCTTTGACATATTATGGTCTAATGGAAAGTGAAATTAGAGGCATGTTTATATGTTCATCTTACTCAAAAGGACAGAAAAACCTTCAAAGTTAAAAATTGAAAAAATCTATTCATTATTAAATAAAATGTTTATTTTTATTGACTATTGTCGTTTTATTGGGTTTTAAGAAATCTCGATGAGATTTATTCAATAAAGGTTGCCTTTTCGTAATTCAAGTCGTAAGCGTTCACTTACTTATAGCTTGGCTTTTTCTCTTATATGTAACTTTCGTCTTAAAAAACACCCTGGGAAATACGTATATCTATTTATTTATTTTATTTAATTTTACGGCCAGGACACGGTCGAGTTAGTAGCAATGCATTTAAACGATTTTATCGTTTATTCTAGGGCTTACGCCTTTTTACCAACAACAAGACCGAGGAACAATAAATAAAAACAAAAAAACACACGGCAGTAAAGTACTTTGCCTTGGTATTTCTGTGATTTAATTTTCCTTTATTTTCTTTGAAAAGTATCATCTTTTATTATTAAAAAAAATATCCTTAAAAAAACATTGTATTTTTAATAAACTGAAAAACATAGTCCACTGATTTAGACGATAGACTGGCTACTTAAATAAAAAATCTGGTGTGACTGGCGCACAGCACACAACTTTCTCTTACCTTCGATAATCGAAAGTTGTGTTCTGTGCTTGTCACACCAGATTTTTTGTGTCGACATATATTTAGTTACCGACAGTACGGAACATTTAAATTCAGATGTAAAATTTATAAGTATGGGAAAATATTTATATTTTGTTACCATGGCAACCATTTCTCCTATCTTCCCTATGAAATACAAGAGTAAAGTGGTCTTCAGAAGATTTCAATCACAAAATGAGAATATACATTTTAAAGAGAATCTAAAATATAATTGATTTTTGAATTTTAAAAAAAATCGTTGGAGCAAATTTTGAGAAAATCGAAAAAAACTGAAAAAGTACATCAGTAAAGTACTAGTACACTTTGGCCGATTTTGATTAAAACCTTATTTTTCCGGTCCCGGGGGGTGTTTAACTTAAATATAAAATTTCAACCTCGTAGCTCAATTCCTTCATGCTTAAAATTGAACACACACCCACACACCCACACACCCACCCACCCACCCACCCACACACCCACAGACAGACCATGTTGCGAAAACCACTTTTTTGGATTCAGGGGACCTCAAAACGTGAAGATCCATCAAAATCTCGACTTTGAATTTTTGACATGAATCCAATACTTTCTCTCTATATATATATTACATATATACATAGGTAAGAGAAAGTAAAAATAGTAATTTTTATATTTGTTTATGGTTTAAAGTCTATAAGGCCTAAGATGCCTAAAAAAAATTATTGTGGGACTGATGATGGCCCATTTGGGACCGAAACTGTAAAATTACATTGATACATTCATTACATTCATAAGGCAGCAGTCGAATAAAAAATTCTGAAGAAAAAATTTTATTTTTTTATTCAATTATTTTTGTCCTACGACCAAAAAACACTTTCCACAACTAACTTCCCAAATTTCTTATTAAGTTAGGCACTACCCAGACAGCACAAAATATTGCAGCAATATTGCGAATCTTGCTCAATAGTGACAATATTGCAGCAAAATTGATGTAATATTGCAAATATTGGCAATATTGTTCCAATATTCCTATGTCTTCCTTTTTACAACATTGCAGAAATATTGCGGCAATGTTGCTATTTGAGCTGCAATATTGCATCAATGTTGCTGCAATATTGTCAATATTGAGCAATATTCACAATATTTCTGCAACATTGCTGCAATATTTTGTGCTGTATGGGTAGTTTAATCATGATAATATAGGGAATTGAAATTATACACTAGGTTATGAGCTTCAAACATGTTTTTTAAATTATACTTAAACTAGATGATACCTAATTGTTATAATTGATACCTGCTCAGTCCTGAGGAAGGGGGCGATTAGCACCCTAAACGTCGACGAGCACAATGAAATAAAATAGAGTTCTATTTCTCGTCCTGGCTGCCTACATAGTATCAATAATAGGCTATAGACCAGCGTTTTCCAAACTGTGAGTCGCGACTCCCTAGGTGGTCGCGGACTAGTCTAAGGGGAGGCACGATTATTAGCCACAGCTAGCTCTTCTAAATTATTGCTCAAGTTTTATAAATAAAATAATAAATAATATTATAGTTTGTATTAATAAATTTTTTAGCAATAAAAATTTTTGTTTGTATTAAATATTTTATTATAAAATTGTGGAGGGGGGAGGCGTCATGCGATTAAATATTTTTTAGGGAAGCGTGGCAACTTAAAGTTTGAAAACCACTGCTATACACAATATTCAGCCAAAAAAAATATAGTAGGTAATATAGGCCTATACTAGGTTATATGTTTCACATATAAGCTAGTGTATAATTTCAATTTCTTATATTCCGAATTTTCATTATTTTTTATTAAAAAAAAAGAAAAAATCCCTTTGGGCTACAGGGGTCATTTAAGGGTTATTAATTTATTCACATAATTAAAGCAGGGCCGGATCTAGAGGGGGGCAGTGGGTGCATGTGCCCCGGGCGGCAGATATCAGGGGGCGGCAATTAAAGAAAGATTTACTAAAAAAAAGATAAAATGATATGAATTTTGTATAGAAAATGTTAAGGAGGGGGCGGTAAATTAAATTTTGCCCCCCTACAAAATCTCGTAGTTCCGGCCCTGAATTAAAGTACAATAGTAAGGCTACTGGGGGACGTTCCACTGTTGCTCGGCGTCACCAATACCGAGTATTCACTGAGCTTGGCTTTCATTATTATTTAAAAAATTTTTGACTATTTCCAAAAAAATAAACATTTTTGTTGCAAATTTGGGTTACTTAAAAAATGTATCTCTCCTTTTTTTTGTTTCAAGCTTTACCAATATCTCTGATACTACTTTATTGGTTTTTTGTTAAACAGATTAATTAAAAAAAACAACCTAAATTATGTGCATTTATTTGCGATTCAACCCGTTTAACTGCCATGCAAAACAGCGTAGGCCGCCTATATGTATAATTTATATTTTCATAGACACACCAATATCATTGCAAAAAAAAACTAATCCAATGGACTAAAAAAATCACAAAATACATTTTAGCAACAATAATTTCAACTTCAGTTAGCCGACAAAGTAAACAATGTGTTGACAAGTATTTTGTAAACTTAAATTATTCATTTTAAACATCATTTTATTAATTAATTGAAAGTGAATCCAAAATTTGATATAGTATAGCGTCTACCTTTGTAATTAAATTTTTTTTGTTTTTTGAAAAGTGCATTTAAACTTTCACCCCTTCTCTTTCTCTTTCTATTAACAAACAACAACAACCAACTCCCATTTGCATCAAAGATCCTGTTATATGACTCGAAAGGTCAACCAAATTAACTCCAGTCTCTCCTTTGAAATAATCGTATACTTAAAAGCAGCCTTCAATCTGGATGCCTGCCTCTAAAATGCCTTCTAATTTAAAGATATTGCTCATCCACATACACCCTTGGCATGTTGTAAATTATAATTAAAGAGTTTCTACTTTAGAAATTTAATTTTCTGAAATATCAATCAGATAATAATTTGATTTTGTAAGGCAAAGTTACTCGCGAATTTCACCAGGCACTACCAGGAAAATGATAAAAAAAAAAAAATATAGGATCTATATATATATAATTCGCTAATGTCCGTCTGTCACGCTCTATTTAGGCAAGTTCCCGAAGGCGGGCGTCGCGGCTAGTCTATATATATAATTCGCTTTTTGAGTTATTAATTCTTAAAGTAACGATTTCTCCCATAGGAAATGTATAGACGAAGAATTCACTTTACAGGAGCAATTATTTCAATATGATAAATTCCCTTTAAACAAGAGGTTCTCAAATTTGAACGTTTGTTGAACCCTCGGTAGCTGTATAATTTATATATGAGGATAGTAGTGCTTGTTTCTTGACAAATGAGACGCCTTATTGCTTGTGAAAGCTGGTTGTTATTCATAGATCTGCTAATCTGAAGATTCGCTCAGTAATTTCTATGTGTTTATTATACCCCTAAATGGCCTCAATAGTCGAGAAGGCAAATAAAGGAAAAAGTAACTGCCCAAAGCTTGTTACAGCTAGTACTAAATGAAGTCAAATACTTGGTGTAGACAAATTTTGAGGGCAAAATGAGAATATACATTTTAAAGAGCATATAAAAAATAATTGATTTTTCAATTTTAATCAAAATCGTTAGAGGGAATTTTGAGAAAATTGTAAAAAAACGTGCATCAGTAAAGTACTAGTACTTTTTAGCCGATTTTGTTTAAAAGCTTATTTTCACCCCTTGGAGGGTGCCTATTTTAAATATAAAATTTCAACTTCGTGGCTCTTTTAGTTCCTGAGATATTTTGTTCCACACACACACACCCCCACACAGACCATTTTGCGAAAACCACTTTTTTGGATTCAGGGGAACTCAAAACGTGTATATCCATCAAAATCTCGACATCGAATTTTTGACATGAATCCAATACTTTCTCTCTAAATATAGTATATAGATATATAGGTAAGAGAGAGTAAAAAAGTGGTTTTTGCGACATGGTCTGTCTGTGTGTGTGTCTGGGTGTCTGTGAACAAAAACCAAGAAGAAAAGGGAGGGAGTGATTTTGGCCCCCCCGGGAAAAAAAAAAAAAAAATGTTCTTTTTCAGTTTTTTCAATTTTTTCAAAATTCGCTCTAAAGACCGATTAAAATTCAAAAATCAAATTTTTTAGATGCTCTTTCAAATGTATATTTTCATTTTGCTCTCAAAATTGTTTGAAGCACAATTTACTCTTGTACTTTCTTCATAGGAAAAATAGGAGAGATGGTTGCCATGGTAACAAAATATAAATATTTTCTCATGTTTATAAATTTTATTTCTTGAATTTAAATATATCGTTGGAAACTAAATATATCTCGACACAAAAAAATCTTGATTGAAAAGCACAGAACACAACTTTCGATTACCGAAGGTAACCCTCGTGAAATCCACATAAATACAACCTTTGTTCAAAATGTTTCACTTGAAACCCACACCGCAATCCTTAAATTTAAGTAAAAGAAAGTTGTGTGCTGTGCGACTAGTCACACCAGATTTCTTTCATTAAAAATAATAATACGGTTATATTTTAACTATTAATAATATATTTCTTCCTTTTCTTCCTTTTTATTTAACCAATTCAAACTGTAAAAAGAATTTGAAATGATTGCCTCTGAATTCCCTTTCTATTTTTTCCCATACTTATACCGCCAAACCGGGGGCCTCGCTTTTTGCCCAGCGTCGAGGTGAAATCAAAAATGCGCCTGCTTTTGTGATTTATATAAAAGCGAGGAAATTTTTCACTTAAATAAAACCCCTACAGAATTTTTTTGTTTCATATATCCTCGCTTTTATATAAATCAGAAAAGCGAGGCGCATTTTTTTGATTTCACCTCGACGCTGGGCAAAAATAATGCGAGGCGCCCCTTTTTGCATCTCCGATGTTTTTGGCTGAGATTTCACTTCTTTTTGTGAAATATTACATTTAAATTTTATTTAATAATTTTTGTTTATTAAATATTAAGTTATCCCATGAACAGATCTTTTAATATGCATTCCAAACAGTAAAAAATATATACATCGTTTGGTATTAATTCAAAATGATAAACATAGGATTTCACCAAATTTTATAAAATTTTAGGATTTTTATTTTTGTTATGTTGGTAAGATGTAAATACATCGTTTGGTATCCATTCGAAACGATAAACATAGGATTTCACCAAATTTTATAAAATTTTAGGATTTTTATTTTTGTTATGTTGGTAAGATGTAAATACATCGTTTGGTATCCATTCGAAACGATAAACATAGGATTTCCCTAAATTTTATAAAATTTTAGGTTTTTTATTTTTGTTATGTTGGTAAGATGTAAATACATCGTTTGGTATCCATTCGAAACGATAAACATAGGATTTCACCAAATTTTATAAAATTTTAGGATTTTTATTTTTATTATGTTGGTAAGATGTAAATACATCGTTTGGTATCCATTCGAAACGATAAACATAGGATTTCACCAAATTTTATAAAATTTTAGGATTTTTATTTTTGTTATGTTGGTAAGATGTAAATACATCGTTTGGTATCCATTCGAAACGATAAACATAGGATTTCCCTAAATTTTATAAAATTTTAGGTTTTTTATTTTTGTTATGTTGGTAAGATGTAAATACATCGTTTGGTATCCATTCGAAACGATAAACATAGGATTTCACCAAATTTTATAAAATTTTAGGATTTTTATTTTTATTATGTTGGTAAGATGTAAATACATCGTTTGGTATCCATTCGAAACGATAAACATAGGATTTCACCAAATTTTATAAAATTTTAGGTTTTTTATTTTTGTTATGTTGGTAGCACTTCTTCTTATCACGTTAATCTATTGTATTGTACTGAAGGGATCCATCCTAAAATTTTTTATTCCATTAGGGATGAAAATTACTAATATTAATAGATATGTTTCTAAATGACGTCATCAGGGAGCAAAATAGTTAGAATTGTCTTTTCGCCACGTTAAAGATAGGACAAATTTGAAATTTTGAATACCTCTCAAAAAGTCACTTTTGATCCAAAATGAAATTTTATATCAAAGGTATCGGGTTTTTGATAGTATCTATTTGTATTTTAAATTTCATCCCAATCGGTCCAGCAGGGAAACCTGTAGCTTTGTCTAAAAATTTGAAAATTGAAGAAAAGAATGAAAAAGAAAAAAGAAAAAAAAAAAAAAAAAAAAAGGAAAAATAAGAGACTAACTTTTGACCTTCCGAAATCGGCAAAATCTCAACTTTGAGCCTCTGCCATTCTTTTTGGCACTGGAATTTTTTTTGAATTTGTGCTCAAAATAATCCTTATTTATTCTAGTTTAATATAAAAAAAATTTGGCTCCGATATCTTAAAACCTTTTTGAGATATTCGCCCAGAAAGAGAAAAGTTTCTCAAAAAAATTTTTTCACGTCCTATCTTTTATTAAGGATTTAAAATCATTCTTGATAATATAGTCTAGGGACGACTCGTCCATCTAAATGCAATGGGCCATTGGCATCTATTGGAATGTCAACTAAATGGTAGTATTAAGAGTTTCTTTGCTTTCTTTTGCTTTTTACTTGCTCGGCGACGAGTCGCTCCTGCGACTCTTGATTCATTATTAATATCTTCTCTTTGCCTCTCTCTCCCCCTCTCTCTCTGTATATTTCCCCCACCACCTACTCCATTTCTCCATATCTTCTCATTCTCCCCCCCTCTCTCTATTTACACTATATATTCCCCCACCATGCATCCCATCCCTCCCTCTTACTAATTAGCCAATCAGAGGTGAGGGCGCCACAATTCGTCTCCTCTTAATGCAGGTGGGATGCCTTGCGGCCTCAGTAGAGGGAGAGGACTTTGATTAGTGTTAATTCACGTCACTTTTCGGAAGAAAGCCGACGCGTCCTCAGTTTATAGGCAGCCATTACGGCGACTGGTCACCTGGCTCATGCTCTCCTCATTGACCAACTTATTTGCCTAGGTATTTCAACTAAAAATTACTAATTATTCGTTTATTATATTCTATAGGGATAAAATATTTATAAGAAATATTAAAATTGTATAATCCTCTCTTGTTTTTTTTTTCTCTCTGGTTTAAGTGGCAATTTCTGTGCCAATTTTATTTTATCTTTTTATTTCTCAGAGAGAAAATAATTCATATAAATTTAAAAGCCCTCAAATGATTTAATAAACTATTTATTATCTATTTATTATTTAATATTAGAAGGATAGCTAGGCCTACCATACTATCACGGGTTTATCATCGTCTATACTCTAAATTAATATTATGTGTTGTTAGACTATTTTGACCTTCATTTCTTAACCACGATTGCCTATTATTTATTTTGTATAATACTAAAGAATATTATGTAGGCGAGGTGAATAGCTGATCAATATGTAGTAGGATAAATAAAAGACTAAGCAGCTAGAATTATTTCTTTATTGCATTAGAATCTACAACGACGTTTCGGTCGACTAAGTGACCATCTTCATTTGATAAAATTAAATAACCATCTATCAGGTATATTAATTAAAAATCAAGTCAATATCATGTCATAGTGACTTTGACTGGGCGCAAATTGTAATTAATATACCTGATAGAACGTTATTTAATTTTATCAAAAGCATATCAAAGAGCATAGGAGGGTTTCAATTTACTGAGCCCTAGTCATGAAGATAGTCACTTATTCGACCGAAAGGTCGCTGTGGGTTCGAATGCAATAAAGATTTAATCCTAACTGCTTAGCCTTTTATTTACTCTGCTAAAGAATATTAGTCAAAATTAAAAAGTGATTTTTCAAAATATTCTATTCTTAATATGAATCAAATATTCTTAATCTTATTATACATATACGGTATATACCTAGGCCTACAAAACTAGTCCATACTTGTTCATATGCATATTAATATAATATTATATAGATTCTATATACATATAATTACTTAATACCTATTTTCTATTACAATATATAATTTATCTGAATGTGAGATTTATATTGATGGTGAACCGTCAACCACGTAAAAACGCTAAGGAAACAAACATGTATTTTTACACAGTGGATATTTTTTTAAATACTCCGTATATAATTCCTCAGTTTCTTAACCGATCTTAAGGAAATTTAAAATATAGCCCCACAATGATATAAATAATTAAAAATAAACACTATATATTCTGGGGTTCGATTCCCGGAAGCCGGTCGTTTAGCCATCTATAAATAAACATATTATTTTTCAATTTAATTTGAACTATGTATATTGAGGAGGGGGACTTATTGATTTATTTATTTTTTATCCGATTTTAATTAAATTTAAAATTAAATAGTTTTCAAGATCTAACTTATTTATAAACTTAATAATCAATACTTCGATCCGGGCTTGGCTAGTCATAGATATATTTAACATAAACAATTTATAGCTGGGATGTTATATTAATAAGAGGGTAAAAATGAGAGATCCAGCTAAGGTTATTTCTTTATTAGATTAATTCACACAGCTGACGTTTCGGTTCAGTGTTTGAACCATCCTCAGAGCTGGCGAAAAGTCATTATGAAAGTGTCATAGTGAATTTTATACATTGTTGAAAAATTCTTATATAATAAATATATAAGAATCTTTCTATAATAAATATGTAAGAATTTTTCAACAATGTATAAAATCCATTATGACACTTTCATAATGACTTCGTCAGCTCTGAGGATGGTTCAAACACGGAACCGAAACGTCAGCTTTGTGAATTAATCGAATAAAGAAATAACCTTAGCTGCATCTCTTTTTACCCTCTTATTGATATATTTAACAAATGTTTGTTAGTTGGTGGGCCAAGCGCCCCATGGCCCCGGGAATCGAACCCAGGATCTCATTTCCGGAGCATCGGCGTGCAACCCTTTACCCCAGGCCGGAGGCTTTAATTAAAAATGAAATAATTTTAGAAATCTATACCTTATATTTTATTTATTTATTTTTTTTTATTTTAAACACTCACACTTTTTTTCCATTCACACACACACACAGTTTTTTCGGCATCTTAGGCCATATAAGACTTTAAATAACCATTATTATGAATATATAGATATATTGGGATCCAGGCATTCTTATTTAAGCCATTTAGTTTTCATTTAGATCTATATATAGCCTAGAGATCCTGGGTTAGATTTCCCGGGGCAATAGGGCGCTTGGCCCACCAACAATTTGAACGGTCTTTGAAGGGGGATGGAGATGGGAAAGCAAATTTGTGACCAATAGTACACGAGAATCGTAACGTGGTGAAACAGGAGTCACTAGTAATAGCATACTTTCTGAAAATTTTCATCTCTCTCTGGATGTATTCACATTATCTACCCTTAATTTCGCGCAACTCATTTCAGAATCTTTTAATTCCTTTTTAAGCTTTTCCTTTGGTTAAAACCTTTTTTAAAGACTCAGTATAAATTTATTTCTTCAAACTTTTTTGTGTTTAACAATTGGAAACATCCGCGACCTCGAGTATTAAAATAACCAAATGTGTTCAGTTGACAATCGTTATTTAATAAAAAATATGCTAAAGGTATTTTACAAACATTATTTATTGCAAATATATAAAATAGGACAAAAAGAGAGATAGAAAAACGGACTTATTTTATTATTTTCATCTTTATTAAAGGGCATAAAAAACAGATGTTGCATGATTCAACATACTACCTCTACACATATACATAGCATTTTAAATGATATATATTATATCATTATTAAAGGTTACAACAAGCTCGTTTATTCAATAATTTTAAATTTTTATTCAGACTATTTTTTTTTTTTTAACATTCACACTTTTTTATTCACACTCACACTCACACCCACATTCACACAGTATTTTTCGGCAACTTAGGCCATATATAATTTTACGATAACCGTTATATATCTATTGGAGTCCAGGCATTTCTATTTAAGATTCAGACTATTAAAATACCTCTTAATTTCAACAAATAAACAAAAATATCATCTTTTAATTGTTCAAGCAGATGTATAAGAGATTTGTCTTCGTTTTTTCGCTAAATGACAATTTCTTCTGACATAATTTTATTTAACCTTTCAATCATTTTAAGAAGAAAATGTCACTTATTGTAAAAAAAATTGCAATAATTTATCACACGAATTTAATTGGATAAAAGAAATTACTTTTTTTTTATTAAAGTATTTTTTTTAATCAGCTTTACTCTAAAAGTAAGAACCGAGATGATTTATATTTGTTTCATTCTTATAAATAAAAGAATAAATAAATGACTAAAAAAAAAAACTATTTGGAAAAATAAAATCGTCTTGAATTTTATTTTTCTTCGAGTCACCAATAGGTTTTGTTGAGCACCGACGACCTCCATAAAGTTGATAATTCATAAATTCGTATTTTGAAATGGATAGGCGTCTCTCCTATCTCTCTCTAGCTTTCTAAGAGTCTTAAAATGACGCTTCTAGCATATCAATGAACCTCTATCCTCTATTCTCGGTCTTGGAAAATTTAACAGATGATCTCCACTATCTGTCTTTTGTTTTATTAGCATTATTATTCTTCGCCAATAGTACAAAATGAGAACAGAGTATGATATTTTATTAACATTTATTATAAAACAAAAATCGTATAAATTTTCTAAAAAAAGCAAAATTGGGTTTTCTAGATTCTCGAATTCTTTTTACTTTCTCTTGCCATATATTTGAAATATATAGGTCTATAGAGAGAAAGTATTGCGATCATGTCAAAAATTCGATATCGCGAATTTGATGGATATACATGTTTTCAGGTTCCCTGAGTCCAAAAAAATGGGTTCCGCAAATTGGTCTGGGTGTGTTCATTTTAAGGCTCTTCCTTCCATAGGGCCAATGTTAAATTTCGATTCAAAAGGGGGTCCCCTATGGAATTTTTTACACATTAAAAAAAAAATTTCCAACTTATGATATTTTGTATTTAGGATTCTCTATTGTGTATAAAATATCCAATTTTGAAATTAACTACCGAAATGCAATTTCGTCAATTATGTAACATAGGTTCTATGGGAAACTATTAATAAATATATCTCGACACCAGATTTATTACTCTTCCGAACTAGGAAATAGGAATAGTATTTTTAGGTTTATTTATATTTACAAAGATCAGTAAAATTTTATCCTTAAAGTAAAATACAATCTAAAATGAATTAAATCAACAATAAATGTACATACATGTACCTAAGGTCTAGTTTGCTTTCCGCAAAGTTTTAATTTGTATGTTTGAATTTAGCCCTAAAATGACATAGAACAAAACTTGATACTTTTCTAGGGGAATTTATATCTCTCTCTGTTAGTAGTTTTGTGTGTGTCATGGCGGTCACAGATGTTCATACTCATATGTTACAACTTGAATTAGGCAAGAGAGAAATAGCGAGGGAGAAAGAGAGAGATGATATATGTATTAATGAAAGAGGAAAGAGTTGCATTGCCTTTTTACTTTCCTATTTCCTTTCAAAATGACTTTAAGAGAATGTCTTATGAATTATAGAAGTGTCTAGAATTGTGACGCAGTTCCAATCTTGCTTGTTAGTAGATGGCGTGCATTTTTTAAGGTCTTTCTCTAGTCAATGAAATTTTAATTTCATTAGTATATTAGGCGGATGCGAGATGTTGTGCTTGTTGGGCCGGCGCCCTAGGATAAAGGTAGTCCACCCGCTGCGAAAGCGTGGAGGTCCTGGTTCGACTCCAGGGGGTGCAATTTTGCCCAATCTTAAGCACAATCTCGCAAATTTGCTATCTTAAACTATGTATTGACTGGCTAATGAACAGTCTATTTGAGTCGATTTTTTTTTTTTTTTTTTTTAACATTCCCACTTTTTCTCATTCACACTTACACCCACACACATTCACACAGTCTTTTCGGCAACTTAGGCCATATAAGACTTTAAACGATATGGGTACCGGTATGTTATTAATATATCTATTGGGGGTTCAGGCATTTCTATCTATACCATTGGGTATCCAAATGCCTTAAATAAAATCATCAGACTGTCTGGGGTCCAAACCCGCGACGTTCGGTATAGAAGGTGGCAGGCACGCTACCAACTACTCCAAGCCCCGGGGTCTAGATCCGACTTAAGCAAACTAATCTCTAAGGGACACTAACGTGAACAATTTATATGCTATAAATTTAGCAACATATACAATATCCCCACGAAGTTAGCCCATCATCACAGCAAGTGCTTACATAAAAAACATGATTCTTACAATACATTTTTTGAAATTAATTTTAACAAATATGGTACAAATTACTATTACTAAATTATTCCATTAATATAATACAATAACCAAATCTTAATATATAATCAACAATAAGTAGTGAAAAGATTCAAGGCAGCCAAAAGCAATAAAGAAATATCTTTCTCTTTATTTTATACGCCTGTCGACGTTTCGGCCGATATTCCGGCCTTCATCAGGCAGTTCACTATTGAACCAGAAGTCATGACATCCGACGAATGTATTGTCAGGAGTTGCCAAGAGCCTCTATGAGCTCGAGACAAACAGCACTTTGTCCTGATGAAGGCCGGAATATCGGCCGAAACGTCGACAAGCGTGTAAAATAAAGCGAAAGATAAATATATTTTTTCCTTGTTGCTTTTGGCTGCCTTGAATCTCCTCTCTTTTATTCAACAGTTTACTCATTTAACACAATGTTCCACATTTTATTAGATCGATATCCATCTTCTTTGTTGATGTTATTTGGATGTTTATTAATTTCTATAGGTCTTTACCTTTCTTTTCCACCAAAACTTATTATTTTTTTTTTATTAGTTTGACATAAAACTTATTTTAGAACAGACAGTAGGAAAATATAATGAAATATTTTTTTCCTATTCATTCCAAATTCCATTTGATATTTATTTATTTATTTATTCTGCCCCTGCGTGAATATTTGTGTTTACTACCCTCCATGGTTGGGTTAATTACTGAAAATAGGCAGCAGGGGCGGGCCTAATTAATTCTCTTAGGTAACTCTTGGCCACCCGGGTCGCCAAAGGGACAGACAAACGACTATCTCTGTATATATCCTGAGGGTGAGTTCCGGCTCCCGGGAGCCTTATAAAGTAAATTAGGACTCACCCTCTCTGTTTGTGATTGCGCCACCACATTCACACACACACACACAGTCTTCGCCTTCATTCTATCCCTGGGACAAACAACTTTTGTTTTACTCGAAAACACACACACACAAACAAAAAAAAACATTTATTGAGTTCATCGCTTTCACACTGGATTTTTTTTTTATTATAGTAAAAAAAAAAGAAATTAAAAATAAACATTCCTATTATCGAAATATTTAGTTTAATCAACTGTAAAAAAATATTTAATTGTCGATGATGACATTTAATTAATGTTATTTTCTGGCTGAGTAATTATTAAATCAAATTAAAAAAAAAAAAATAAATAAAGCAATGAAACAGTTAAACGCAAAAGTCTTTATGGAAAAGTACAACCAAAAATTTGCCCATTGAGAGGGGGACTTCTACCACTGTGGTAAGGCTTAGGTTTATTACATTTTACTAACATAATTTTTTCCACGGTCTTTTATATGATATTTATATTAAAACAAAAAAAACATTGATAATCTCTTACTGAACAAATTTTACAATTGAATTTTTACTTTCTCTTACCTATATGTATATGTTAATTACATATATATATATAGAGAGAAAAAGTATTGGATTCATGTCAAAAAATTCGATGTCAAGATTTTGATGGATCTTCACGTTTTGAGGTCCCCTGAATCCAAAAAAGTGGTTTTCGCGACATGGTCTGTCTGCGGGTGTGTGTGTATGTGTGTGGGTGTGTATTCAATTTTAAGCATGAAGGATTTGAGCTCCAGGAGCGAAGAAAATAAGCTTTTAATCAAAATCGGCCAAAGAGTACTAGTACTTTACTGATGTAGTTTTTCAGTTTTTTTCGATTTTCTCAAAGTTTGCTCTAACGATTTTTTTTTTAATTCAAAAATCAATTATTTTTTAGATGCTCTTTAAAATGTATATTCTCATTTTGCCATTGAAATATTCTGAAGACCACTTTACTCTTGTATTTCATAGGAAAGATATGAGAAATGGTTGCCAAGGTAACAAAATATAAATATTGAAAAGGGTGAATAAATAGATCCAGAGCTAGATTCAGGCAAATTTATTCGGATTATATCCCTCCGCTATAGGCCAACGTTTCGGAACTCAAACCTCCTTCTTCAGGACCATGCGGGGTCAAGAAAATAATTCGCCCTCAATTTTTCAATTCAAATCACCATTCTTCGTTCGGCCCCATTGCCTTTTAACACATGTCGAGTAGCGAAACTAACCACATCGTTCATGTATGACAAAATTGAGGGCGAATTATTTTCTTGACACCGCATGGTCCTGAAGAAGGAGCCGTTTGAGTTCCGAAACGTTGGCCTATAGCGGAGGGATATAATCCGAATAAATTTGCCTGAATACTAGCTCTGGATCTATTTATTCACCCTTTTCAATAATATCCACCAGGCTGCCCCTATCTTCATCAAAATATAAATATTTTTCCACACATAAATTTTACATCAGCATTCAAATGTACCGTACTGTCGGGAACTAAATATATGTCAACACGAAAAATATCAATTTTTTCAATAATTTATTTCAAACAATGAAATATTTTTTATTATTGTGAGTGATTGTTGAGGCTAAATTTTCATCACACCCCGCCCTCCCCTCCACCCACGCTCCTTCCCCCCCCTACCATCTCCTCGGCGCTTGCTCGCCTCTCTCCTTACTCCCCGCCCGGCAGTCGAGCTTTGGACGCCGACGCTGGCTTCAATCAAAGATTCCACGTCCCTCACCCCCTCCACTTAGCCAAATCAAATCATTCAGGTAATTCATTTCATTTTATTTTCAACATTTAAATGGAATATAAAATTTTAATTTGATTAAGTTTTAAATCATTCATATGTAAATAATAAAATACTTTTCGTGTCATATCAGTTAATTTCTTATTCCATTTAAATTTTCTTTATTATTCATTATTAATTAGATTTAGAATCATCAAAGATTTCAAAAAATAGAAGGGAATGTTAATTAATTAAAATTACACGATAATTTTTAAGTATATCTTTCTTTGTCTGTGTTGATTTTACAACGCTTTAACGACTTTTTTAAATTTCTTCCCATTTTAATTCTCTTTGCAAAGTGAATGTTCTTTGTAATTCATAAGTGCCAGTTGGAGGAACACAGGGGGAAGGGGGGGGGGGCATTTCTCCCTCCCCTTTCAACTCAAATAAGTTCAAATGGACTTTCCAATAGTTTTTTGGACTACACTAAAAATTATTAATAAATAAATTATTCTACAAGTAAAAGGAAAATGTTTATTATCGATTTTTATTAAAATATATTTTCTTCTCATTTAATACATGTAGAAATTTTGTCCAGATTACATATAGTCCTATAAAACACATGTTTTAATTAATATTTTAATTACTAGCTGTTCGGCCAGCTTTCGGTGGCCCACATAGTAAATAATATATTACATGACAATTTTTTTTTTTCTTAATTAATAAATCTTATCTCACCATCTTATTTCAAATATATTTCACCCATACCAAAAATATATCTAATTTTATTTTTATTAGATGAATCAAAATAAATGACTTTTTTTTCAACATCACCCATCGACTCCTGGGACCAATCAAACACAAACTCATCTCGCAAATTTACTATTATTACTATTATTGTAAATACATATAACTGAAATCGTTCAAAGAAATAGATTTAAAAAGATCTCGTCTTCAAGAGCATCTTTTGTTTTATTATTTCAATATATTTATTCTATTTTCTTTTTTGTTTTTTCTAAAGATTATATTTTTTCTTTAGATCCAATCTGACATTCTGTAAATACTGAGGCTATCTCCGAGCTACTACGGGTTTATCTACGAGCTACTTCGTGTTCTACTGCATTTGAAGCCGCCGCGAGATCATTTACGAGCTACTTCGATATCATTTGGTAGCCACTACGGGGACATCTTCGAGCTACGAGGATCATCCTCATGCCTCTACAGGACCATTTTTTAAAGTAAAGTAAGACCAGCGTTCATTTTAAAGGAAACTCAGATCATCATTCTTTACAATTTTACATAAATTTGAGCATTTGTTAAATTTTTCAGACAAATAAAGATAAGTAGTTTTGGTTTATGGAAATTTCCGAACAATTAAGGGTACTTTCAAGATTATGATTTTATATTGATATATTTTCAACTATTATCAATTTGTTTTATTATATTAAATTGGTGATAAAAAAAATATTATTAAAAAAATCAACTTTAAACTTCCCTTTGTTGCTTAGGAATTTTTCCAATAATCTAAATTTTCTACATAAATTTATTTATCTGTAGAAAATTTTAAATTGTTCAAACTTAATGTGAAATTGTAATAGATTTAATTTATTCAATAATATGGCCTCAAAATTGAATTGGCTATTTTCATAAAAAAAAAAAAAAAAAAAAAATTACAAAATGAATCTTTCAAAAATTCAAAGATAAATAAATAATTGAATCCAAAACATTAATTATAAATATAAAATAAAAGTAATATTCAATTCTATTCTGAAATTTTTTTAAATTTATTTAGATAGAGTTAGTATAGGTTATTCAAATAATTAAACAAAAAATCATATAGGTAGGCAGGTAGTGTTCCCAATGTTTTCTTTTGCATTTGTCTTAAATATTATATTAACTGATATTTTATTGTAAAGGGCGTTGTTCTGCTATTTCATACAAAGCCCTATCTTATTAACAGAGTATATTTTAGCAAAATTTATTACATTTCTATATTTACTTTCTCAATTGCAATTGTACATTTTGATGTTGTTATTTTATCTTCCATAAAAAAAAAACAATATTGTAATAATAAATAAATAAATAAAAACTAAAAGAAAATTTATTTATATAAAAAAGCAACATCAAGTGATATAATTGCAATACGCGATGATTGGGAACACTCTACTATATAGGTTAGATTAAATTTTCATTTCTAAATTTTTGATTTTTATTTAAATTTAATTACTCTGATTGTGTTCACAAATTTTTTAAAATTCATTTGTTTTTTTTTAAAGAAATGAAAATTAACCTATATATTCCTCTCTCAACATACATAGGCCCTTCTTGTCCCCCTTTTCTCTTCTAGACTAGGTCACCTGCACTCCTGATGGACTGACTACTTGCACACTCGGATCTTCACGACGTGTAACATGGTGTGTACTTGCCCGATTGCCGTTCCGGCAATCCTTTAGATGACAGGCATTTAGAAAGGGTGGGTTTTAGCTTTAGGGCTTCTCTTTCAGAATTCTTCGAGCGATTCGATGGATGGATAGACGAATGGATGGAGAATATATATAGAGGTACTGTCTTACCCCTCTCCCCATATTAGGTGTAGATATATAAATAGATTAGATTAGTTACAAATCATTGAAAACAAAATAAATCCAATATATCAAAATATAATAAACACAAAATAATTCATATAAAATTTCAAGTCTTAATCTGAGTTTCCTCTCTATTTTTATTTTTAATTTGGTAATAAGGATGTAGCTAAGATACTTTCTAAGAAGCCAAAAAAAGCAATTCATAAAACATTAATAAAATAAAAAAAACTAAATTTTACCAAAATATTTTTTAACTTTTTAATCTTCAGTTTAATTAAATTAAAAAAAAATAATATTTTAATTTACGTCCAGTTTCTTAACCGGTTTTGGTATTTTAATAATATTTTTTTCTTTGGTTGAAGTTTTACTTTGTAATTATAATGTAGAAACACTGCAATAGGATTTTTACTATTATGATGTTCAAAGTATATTTCAATTAAAAATAAATGGTTAAAATAAATGAAAAATTATGAAATTGGTCTTTATTTATATATTTCATTTTAACTTGAATGAGCCATTCTCTTAGCTACACCCCTATCTGGCGGATCCTTTTTTTTTTTTTTTAAATTCACGCTCTTTTTAAAACTTATTTTTCTTTTCATTCATTTACACAGTTTGGTTTTATTTATATAAAATACATCGAGTCCTCATTCGATTACCTTTTTCACGTGCAATTTAGGTTACCAAATTATTAAGATGATTTGTCTATAAATTATACTTGAAAAGGACAATAGAATGAGTAACCGAAACGAATCTTATATAAATATAAATCTTATTCGAAAATGAATTAATTTAATTTCAAATCAGATATAAAATTTTAATGGCCAACACTTTGGATCCGCCTTTGCCTTAATAGAATAATTACTCAAAAGCACAATAAAATAAAATATAAAATTTGATAAAATTTCAAATTCAACTCAACTTTTTTGTCAAAATTAAAGTTAATTGCTTTTAAAGTCAAAAGGAGGAAAAAAATAAATTACCATTATTTTCTTAATATATATATATATATATATATATATATATATATTTTAAATAATTCATAGATTCTGTGTATATAAATTTTAAAAATATCGAGGGTGGCGTGCCCCCTTTATATACACCCCTGCTTCTTAATACATATTTAATAATTATTAAAATTTTTCATTCAATTGGAATATTTTATTCTGCTTTTGAAATACATAGTTGTATTTTATCAGATTTAAGAGATACATATTCTTTTGTAAAGACTTTTTGTAAACAAGAGCTCTCTCGGATCTCCTTTCGCTAGAAATTCGCTCTCTGTCTCTGTCTCGTTATCCCCGTTAGGTACTATAGTCTAGAGTTTGGAGTAAAGAGAAGTTCTTGTATTTTTTTTTTTTTTTTTATGAAGAAACTCAAAAATTGAAACTTGTCATGTTTCATTGGAATCTTGAATCTGATCATTTTGATACCGAACAGCAAGGGAATATAAAGATTCCTCTTGTGGAGAGTAATAACACACTTCGATTAATGACAAATAGAATTAGGCAGGTATTTCTTCATCAGTACTCAGTTCAGTTCGTATCTTTGTGCTAAGAGGATAATTCCAATGAAAATACAACAAGTTTCTTCTATTCGGACAAAATTTTTTATTTTTCAAAATTTAAAACATTTTTTCTCTCTTACATTTAGATTAGGCAATTATAGTTGGTGAGGGGGATCACTCTCCCTGGGCGCAAAATATTTTAGCTTAGGTCCTTTTAGCTCAATTTAATATGAATGATTTTTATTTGAATTTGGGAGAGTGGTCACACTTAATGAATCTTTTTATTTGCAATTTTGCAATTTTATTATTTTTTCTGATTGCATTTAATGCGAAGAATTAAAAAAATTGTGGTGAATCACATTCTTCTTCTCTCTTTGAAGACCAAGAAGATTTTTTCTCTATTTGAAGACCAAGAAGATCTTTAATCTAGATGTATCCCTCCTTTATAAGAAGATAATGATCATCTCAAGAATAGTGTGTGAATTTACTATAATGTATTGTTTTTGTAAAAATTATTATAAAATAATAAATTTGTTCCTTTTCTTCCTTGCCACCCTTGAGAGCCAACTCGTATTCATAAATAATTCGACAAAAAGGAAATTATTTTGAATACGAGTTTTATTTAATCGTTGTGAGATTTTTTTGTTTAAATAGATTTCTTACCAAAACGAGGCCGAGAGGATCGTTCCAGGGAATTATAATCAACAGTACGAGCATCTTCATGAAAAAGTAATTATTTTTAACTTATATGCTTTTTTTAATTATACAGACCGGGGTGGGAAACCTGCTGCCTTGCTCTTATTTCATTAACAACTAAAAATTAAATTTTGTATTGATAAGTGAATGACAAAAAATATTTACTTTTTACTTTCTCTTACCTATATGTATATATTAATATACATATGCAAAGATAAGTTTTCTCGGGTTAAGTCGCGTGGGGTGCTGAGATTTACTCGACGTTTCGACTCTCCTTTTGGAGCCATTTTCAAGAGAGAAGGAAGTTGGGAGGTAATGGTGGAGGGGGGTTGTTTACGGGGTCGCAGTCTTCCTGGTCCCCAGGTCAATTTGGTGAATGACTCAGAGACGTGGATTGGTCTCTGTGAGCTGGAGGAAGGTTTGTTTGTGTAATTGTGTTCGGTTTAGATTGACTACGGGGCCTCAATCTGCCTACTCCCCAAGTCGGAGTATTGGTTGCTCACGGCCTGGGGGAGTAGGCAGGTTGAGACCCGGAGGCAAACCAAGAGCCCACGGGTTGGGACCCGCTGTTGTAAAGTATAGGAAGCATCAGTCTGGAGCGATCGGCAAGTTACTTGCCGAGCATGATGCTTCCTATACTTTACAATATTACCATCTATGACAGGGACACTTTTGGAAAACTTTCATTGACACTGAGGATGGCAACCATTATGGTTACCGAAACGTCTGCTTAGAATAAAAGTGTAAAGGTGTTCGGCAACGCTGGTTTTATTCCTCCCGACTCCAATCTCACATACCCAGCATACAATTTAATTTAGTTGACTATGGTATAATTCTCATTATCAGAAATATTTTAATAAACATAATATAATTAATCTCTTGGAATACAATTATGTGATGAAACTGATTAAGGTGGATATAGTAAAGCTTGATATAATTAGGCTTGTCACATCCTCGTTTTGATTGGAATTTGTGGAGAAAAGATATCAATCATCAAGTACATTCCTTTTGTTCTTAATCGAGATGGTAGGGTTGTAGGCAGAAAGAATGAAATAAAAAATTTTTCATTTCTTTTTTACTTTCTCTTTTTTTATATCTTCAAGTATCCCACAGTCATTTTAGGTTGCTTTCACTGACTAAATGTGTATGTGACATTCAAAACAGAAAGATGGTTTGAGTATGGTGTGGAAATCTTGGTCTATGTTGTCTTTTCTATCAATATTATTGATTCTTCCTAAAATCCCTCTCAATTGTTTTTATGAAATTACCAGTGGCAAAACCCGCCGAAGCTACGTCCCCTGGACTCCTTGCTCGTCTTCGGCGAGAATTTTAAAGTTTTAAATTTTCCTCTCTGACTTAAAGTTTTAAATTTCCCTCTCTGACCCCGCTTCCTCTGACTCTGGCCATTCAGCGAGAGATAGTGATAAGCAGTTATATACACCTCAAGTGAGTGGCTAGCGCTTTAAATATAGTAATGATTTTTTTTCTTTTTCTCTCAGTAATGGTAAGGTTGTCTTTTATATTCAGGATTCTGAAAACGCTTAATTATAATCTTTTTGAAATGTTTTTATGTTTTTATTTTTAATATCGCTATTACAAGTGCAAAATTTCAAAATTGATATTTCAACCGAATTAGACACTTAGAATTTTAGGTCTCATAATCTAGTGCTGTTCTTGATTAGCCTTACGAAAAAGATGGCTTATTTTGGCACTATATTTTTTAGTTGATTCGCTTTGTTTTTACTTTCTCTTATCTATGTATATATACAGTATATATATATATTAGGGTGATGTTTAAAAGGCCAAAAAAATTTTGGCGTGACAACGTCTTACAAATCATGTGTCTATAGTGGCCTGTTAGGGAGGCATGCACGGAAAAGTGCAGTGACTTAAATATCTCCTCTGTCTTAAGAGGTTTAATTATGGTGAATATACTGTTAGAAAGAATGATTTATTTCTATTTTTGTTATAGTTCATCCCGCCATTTTGTTCTTCCTAATGAGAGAAACAAAAAAATTTTTTTTTTTTTTTTTCGATTTTTTTGCACAATTTTTAGGGGTCGCTACTAAGCCATGAAGTTTTAAAAAAAATTGCAAAATTACAAATTTTCAAAAAAAAATTTTGTAAGGAATTAACATTTTCAAAAATCACTTCTTAAGCCACTCCTACGTAATAAAAGTAATTAACATGGCAAATTATGACTTTCTAGATTTTATTGTTTAGGGTCTGCGTCAATCATCATTTAGGCATATCTATCTATCTTTCTTATACAGATTGTCCCAGGGATCTCATATGAGATTACTCATAAAATTGGGAAACTTTTTTTTCTCTAGATATTTTTTATTTATGTTCTTAAGCCACTCCTATTGCATATTTACTTTAATAGTTCAATTTATTTAAATCAATTATGACAATTTTTTTTTTCCATAAATCACATAATCCAACCAAGTAACTATCACATTTGGATTTTATTGATAATTACATGTAATTTCATTCAAAATTTCAAGGCAACCAATTCCAAATAATTAGATCATTGTATGGAATGATACTAACAAATATTTTACAGTGGTATAAATTAGTTATTTATTTTATATATACTCCCGAATATAAATTTAAGAATCGTATGTTATTTGTTCTATAAATTTTCATATTGGATTATTTAAACAAAATTAAATTATAATAGCAACATAACGGTGAATTATTTTATTAACTCATTAAAAAAAATTAAATAAATATATCGAATTTTATAGATATATCATTTTCATATAGCTAAAGAATTTATTTTCAAAATCATACTACGCTTACCATCGATTACAAATAGTATTTCAATTTATTAAATAAATTCATCGTATTTCACCTGAATATATTCAAGCTAAAAAGCGTAGTTGTTTTTATTTAATTAAATGAAATTAATTAAATTTTTACTTTCTCTTACTTATATATTAACATATAGAGAGAAAGTATTGGATTCATGTCAAAAATTCGATGTTTAGATTTTAATGGATATACACGTTTTGAGGTCCCATGAATCCAAAAAAGTGGTTTTCGCGACATGGTCTGTGTGTGTGTCTGTCTGTGAACAAAATATCTCAAAAACGAAAAATGCTAGGAAGTTGAAATTTTATATTTTAGTTAGGTATCCCCCCTGGGATGTGACACTAAGCTTTTGAGCAAAATCGACCAAAGAAAACTAGTACTTTACTTATGCACTTTTTCAGTTTTTTTTTCTTTTTTCTAAAAAATTGTCTCCAATGATTTTAATTAAAATTCAAAAATCAATTATTTTTTAGATACTCTTTCAAATGTATAGGCCTATATATTCTCATTTTGCCAGAGAAATATTCTCAAGACAACTTTGCTCTTGTACTCCATAGGAAAGATAGGAGAATTACAAAATATAAATATAATTTTACATCTTGAAAACCGTACTGTCGGAAACTAAATATATGCTGACACAAAAAATCTGGTGTGACAGACACAGTTCACAACTTTCGATTACCGAAGGTAAGAGAAAGTTGTCTGTTGTGCGACCAGTCACACCATATTTTTTTTCTAAAACAAGCCTTGTTTCTGATTAGAGTAGTTAACTAGGACTATGTAAGCTTGTAATAACTCTCTTCTTTTATTTTTTTATTGCAAAAAAAATATTCGATATTTATTTATTTTAATATTAGCTAACTTATTCGTTTTAATGTTATTTATATTGATAATACCTAATTTTAATCTGCCTCCGTGGGTAAGGGAGAAGGGGAAGAGAAAAGTCTAAATTTTCTTCACACTTATTTAATTTACCTACTAGCTACTGGTGCTTTAATAAATTTTTTAAACGTTATTTCTTATTTCCGGTGAATTATCAAATATGAGCAACGGCAAAAAGCAAATAAAATTGGATTTCCCTCTTGCTTGGCAAAGGCGAAAATAGAGTCATGCTTTTTATTAATATTCAACTGTAAAAGCGCTGTGGTTTGCAGAAATAAAGAACTAAGTTTTAATATTAGTTTTAAAACAATTACAGCTCACAACTGTTGCCGACATTTTATTTTATATTATTTATTTAGTTTTAATAAAGATTTTATACGAACAGGTGTTCTCGATATGTTTCCAAGCAGTCTAAAAACAATATGGTCATAAATAATAATGTTTAGGGAAAAAAATGTAATCAGCAATAAAGAAAAAGTGGATAAATCAAAGCTCCTCTTTTCAAAAATTATAAATTGGAATTGCGCATGTCAAAAATTAAGAAACTACTTAAATCACACAACTGTCTTAAATAAACTTTTTATACTACAGTCTTTTATACATTAATCAAAAATAAAAATCTATATAATTCGCTTTTATTTACAGCTAATAAATTTTCAGGTGCCAATTTATTTGTCAAATATAGACTATTGACTGATATGCTGTTGTCTAATATTTACAAATAGAAGAATGAAAAGTGACATCTGAGAAATTAGATGATTTAATTTCTACGAATCCATTTATCTATCCATTACTTTAACTAAAATCAAATTGATCAGAAAAAAGATCTTTGGATCTTGGTAACAAATCTAGATAACAAATCTAAGCTACGTTTTCCTTTCTTCTTGATGTCAAATATGACTTTTTTCTCAAAATATAGATTTTGGGAGAGAGTCTCATGTAAATATAATCATAATTTTGACAAGCGGAGGGGATGGGGGTGAGATTTGTTCCTGCTGCTCTAAGTCTTTTCTTCAGACAAGAGTCTTTTCATCATTGTATCTTTACCGGTCCCTGAAGAACGAGAAAAAAAATAAGCTAGTGAAGAAATATATCAACCTGATTCGTAAATTTTAGAAATATTCAATTTTTAAATATTTGAGGGGGCTCGCTGGTGTAGCGGGCTAGGATGTCGGCTTCTACAAAGAAGATCCCTGTTCAAATCCTGGACGTGCGGAATTTTTTCATTAAATAAAAATATTTATTTAATGTAAACATATCCTCAAGCAGGCACTGGATTGGAATATTGGATCTCTCCACAATAGCCCGCAGACAACTCTACAAGGAGAGGGAGTTTCTGTGACATCCCGTCCTGTGGAAGGGACGTAAAGAGGGAAACCTCCCTCTCAGTGATGCATTCTTCGAAAGGAGTAGGCTACATGCCGGTGCTTAGGGAGTCCCTCCTCAAACTAGGATATCATCCCTAGCGAGTGGAACAGAAATAAGGATTAGCTCGTTAGCAAGAAATAAAGGCAGGGGGAGGAGTTAGAAATAGGAAATAATGTAACTTCACGGGGTTCCGGTAGATGGATGACTACGGCCAGAGTGATACGAATTTCAAATAATAATTATTAAATATTTGAAAGAAAACTATTTCAAATTCATGTTTTGACAAATTCAATTAAAAACCTAGTAGTAGGGTCATTAAATATTTGTACTCCATACTCTACCAGACATAAGACTTTTGAATGAAAAATCTATTATTAGTTTCATAAATTAGGGCAGCAACTAAATGATCAAATTACTAATGAATTTTTCTATTGTTTGCTCCAGAATTCTTCTATATTATTCTGTACTTGTAAAAATTTTTCCCAAAAAAAAAAATATATTTATCTCAAATTTCGGGGAGGGGGGGTAATTACCCCCTTTACCCCCATCTTTATCCGCCCTTGCTCTGGAGGACCAATTAATCTCAAAATCCAAACCTATCTTAAATCTAGATTCGTGTATTCTCCTATCAAAAACTATTATTGTCGAAAGATAATTAATCTAATATTTACTCTCCTTGGCAGCAGCAGCTAATATTTACTTACACATTTTTTTACTTTCTCTTACCTATGTATATATGTAATATATATATAGAAAGTATTGGATTCATGTCAAAAATTCGATGTCGAGATTTTGATGGATCTTCACGTTTTGAGGTCCCCTGAATCCAAAAAAGTGGTTTTCGCGACATGGTCTGTCTGTGTGTGTGTGTGTGTCTGTCTGTGTGTCTGTGAACAAAATATCTCAAGAACGAAAAGAGCTAGGAAGTTGAAATTTTATATTTAAGTTAGGCACCCCCATGGGACGTGACACGAAGCTTTTGAACAAAATCGACCAAAAAGTACTAGCACTTTACTGATTCACTTTTTCAGTTTTTTTCGATTTTCTCAAAATTTGCTCCAACGATTTTTTTTAAAATTCAAAAATCAATTATTTTTTAGATTCTCTATAGAATGTATATTCTCATTTTGTGATTGAAATCTTCTGAAGACCACTTTACTCTTGTACTCCATAGAAAAGATAGGGGAAATGGTTGCCATGGTATCAAAATATAAATATTTTCCCATACTTATAAATTTTACATCTTGAATTCAATTGTACCCTACTGTCGGAAACTAAATACATGTCGACACAAAAAATCTGGTGTGACAAGCACAGTACACAACTTTCGATTACCGAAGGTAAGAGAAAGTTGTGTGCTGTGCGCCAGTCACACCAGATTTTTTTTTTTATATTTTCATTTATTTTAGTAATATTTTTACCTTCAACTGAACCTAGTAATCAATAATACTTCATTAAAATCAAATGTGTCTTCTTTATTTTCGGTCATCATTGCCAAAAAGGGAGTCGGCGTTGACGTTGCCTATTTCTGCTTGTAGGGGGTATGAAAGAGAATCGAGAAGGAGGTTTTGTGGGGGTGTTGGCCCTACAGGAAATAATTGACATAGAACGGAAGTCAAGCAAGTTCTTTTCCGTTTAATTGTGCTCGCTTGTCAAAAAGATAAAAAAAAAGAAAAAAAAAAAAAAGGGGAAGGAGAAACAAAAATGGCTATATCTACAATGTCAATCAATAAAAGACGTTAGTTTTAAAAGTTTTTTCTTTTTTTTTTTGAGACCAAATACGAGTTTAATTTCATTTAAGTAACGGTCAAGTTTCGTTAAGAATAATATAATAATTTTGTCCAATGATAACTATTTAATTAAAAAAAAAAGTATGGAACTTTTTTTTTACTAACTTTATATCCAATTTATTAATTTATCGGATTAAGATTATAAAGAGACAGGTAAAATTCCAATTTGATTTAATTTTATCATAGGCTTCTGAAATAAAATTTTGTTTATGGGTGATTAAAAAGAAGAGTATACTTCCTCTAATAAAGGATCAAAAGTATTGTTCTAAAAAGAATATAGATCCCAAATGAGTAATTTCTTTTTCACTAAGGTCAAAATGTCAAAAAACTATTTAAAGTTATATTACTGAGCCCAAATACCAGGTTTTAAATTTATTTATTTTAAATTTTCTTATCTTTCTGAGATAATAGCAGATATTACCAACCATTAGAGAAAAAAAATAACTAACACGGCAATATAAAAGCTTAAAAATCACTAAAATTGCACATTGCAGGTGTTTCAGAATCAACGACAATATTAGGTGTTAGAATGTTAGGTTCGTTGACATGATAGTTTAACAAAATCTTTATCAATATTTATTTGCTTGAAAATTCTCTTTACCGTTTGGAGGTCGATTTTAATTTTATTTTGTTTAAAACCTTTTTCCGCGTCTGAGGTCATTTTAGACCCCTTCCGTATTTATTTCAAATAAAATAATTTTTTGCCACTTATGGGGAACGAACCCCTAAGAATAGTCGGTTATACAGTAACTTAAAATATACTCTCGTAGCGCATGTTTCTCTAGTATTATCTTCTTGTGCTGGATCGATTCAGAGCTATTTCAATCGCCATTGCAAAAATTCTTCCTCAATATTTGTATAAGTTTTTAAATTTTATGTAGGGAAAAATTCAAAGGAGAACGATTTTTTAATAATTCTCTTTCGTTTTATTTAAAAAACCTAAATACTGCTTAATTAAATTCAATTTAATGCCTTAATTAGTTACTTAAATGACTAATAACTAACGAGCAATCAGCATGAATACTCTGGTCAAAGGGATGATTCGGTTGACTGCAATCAACTAAGCGCGAATAATGGGAGACTATCCAGTGGTGAGGCAATTAAACATTTGCTAATTAACAACAATCCGTTTTAAAGAAGAAATTGCTTAGGGTTATTGTCTATAATTGTCTATAAACATTTTTTTTTTAATATTGACATCCCACCGAGACCAGAATCCCTGGTCACATTTGCAATTTGTTAACCAGCAGCGGCGTAACTAGCCTTTGAGGGCGGAGAGGGCGAAGCTCAACTGGGGCGCCGTTTTTCGTTTGACTTTTTTTTAGTAAGTTATTTGAATCTCGTTTGAGCTTTTTTTTAAATTTTTCTCCGGATTTGTGATATAAAATGAATTTATTATTGAATTTCAAAGAAAAAGCAGAAAAGCCCGATGCAATGCCAAAGGCTTGATGCGCCTGGGGATTAATATAAAATACAAAAATATACTAGCAGCTAGTTTAGAGTATTTTTAACATGTATTGACAGGATTATTGCCTCCTTATATTTCCATTATTTCTATTTCGTCCCTTCGATTTTATTCAAACTTAACTTAAATACAGGGCCGGATCTAGGGAGGGGGGGCAGTGGGTGCATGTGCCCTGGGCGGCAAATATCAGGGGGCGGCAATTAAAGAAAGATTTACTAAAAAAAAGATAAAATGATATGAATTTTGTATAGAAAATTTTAAGGAGAGGCGGCAATTTAAATTTTGCCCCCATCCCCCCTAAAAAATTTCGTAGTTCCGGCTCTGCTTAAAAATGTCCGTCCACATGAAAAGGTACCAAATCTTCACTGGGCTAAATTTTCAGGAAAGTAGATTAAAAAAAGTTCAAAAAAATCTGAGTTTGAAAAAAAACAAACAAGACTTTAAACTCATTTTTCTCAAAACTAGATTTTTCATAACCAAAATTTTAAAAATTCCTATCTTCCAAACAAAAAAATGATAAAAAAAAAAATTATAAAAACACAGGCTCGCTCAGCAGGATGTGTTCCGTTCAGAAAGCATAAAAACTCAATTTTGACCCCGGTGAAGATATGGTACCTTTTCATGTGAACGGTCACAAATATCTCGAGAATGCGCAGACGAGGGCAATTGATTTATACGTCAAACAACATGTTCAACTATGCTCTTTCGATTAGTCCTTATTTGCACCGAATCTATGATTACAGCACCTAAAAGTTTCCTGGTAAGAAGAAACAGTACTTCTTTCCCAATATGGGAGTAATACATTTCACAAAACTATCACCCTAAGTTGGGGTAAAATTTCGAGAAAATAAAAAGATGATTTTTACTGTTAGAAATTAAAAGACATCTGAGTGACATCTTCAAAGAGGACAATTAATTATTATTATATCATGTTCGGGATAGGGGAGACATTATTTGATAAAGATGACAACGTCAAAAGAGAAAAGAAAAAAAAAAAAGAAGTGGAAGAAGAGCGAGAGAGACATGTCAGAGGTTACTAGAAAAACTTTTTCAATATCTAGAATAACACACCCAAGTAGAAGATGATGAACATCTGAAAAAGTTATCCGGGATCACACACAAGTATCTTTTAATATTAACTTTTGACATGATCAATTCTCAAATAAAATAATATATATTCAAAGCAAGAATTTTAATCCCCACCACAGTGAGGTTCAATAGTTTTAAAAAGTTTATTGGAAAAGTTGGCTTTCCTCACATCTTTGATAAATAAATTACCTCATATCAATTAGATGAAAAATAATAAAAACGGACTTTTGTTGCTTCATTTTTTTTTAACCCTCGGGATTTATTTATTATGAATAAATGAATTCGACAAATAAATATTTTATTCAAAGAATTTTAAATTAAACAGAATATTCAAGATTTAAAGAAAAAAGCATCTCCTAAGATGTATTCATAAAAGATCAAAGTTAAATAATTTTCTTTCTTTCTTTCTTTTTTTCTGAAGCTCAGCCTTATATGAAAAGATTAGAAGAATGTTTTTTTTTTATTTCATTTCATTTAGAATGGATAAATCCATCCTGTTTTTGTTTACTCCGGAATCTTTTCATAAACGGAAACCTCAAAGTAGGGTGGTCAAATGTAACTCAACTTTTTTTTTTTTTGAAATACGGAAATACCTTTTTTTTTTAAACGAAATCCGCCATTGGAAACGATATATCAACTTTAAACTTTATAAATATAACAAAAATTATTTTTTACAATTGAGAAACTGACTGCGAGCTTTTTACTTTCTCGTACCCTATTAAAATTTCGGCTAGAATTTTCTCAAAGGGGGTTAAATTATTTTAGTTATAACAGCGAGAATGGAGAGGAGCTGGCGCTCGAACGCTGTAACGCTTTTTTGTTACGTTACGTGAATGCCAATGCTTACGAGTTTTTTTTTTTTATTTATTTATTTCTAATATTATTTCACAAACTCTTCTTACTCATTCATACATACCAAGAAGTTTTTCGTATTACAATGTTTTCAAGCCAACCAATAGAGATATCTCCACAAATAAAGAGTTCTCTTTTAAACGTCAATAGAGAGACTTAAAATTTATTTACTATCTAAATTTATTCAAGTTTTAAAACTGCATTATGACAGATCTATAAAACAAATAGTTTTTCGTTAATATCAGTTAGATCTTGTGAAAAAAATAGTACGAAGCGATATCAGGACTTGATGGTTCAAGTGAGGAGATGAAAAGGTTTTTCACTCCCTTTATTGTTTGTTTTTATTGAATATCTCGTAAAAAAGAGAAATCAAAAAAGTTGAAGGAATTTTATTTTATTCCTTATCTTATTTCTTTAACACTTTTTTTTCTCTAACTTATTACAAATGATTGATAGATTTGGATTTTCAATATTTGAGAAAATTGTGTGTTTTTACTGCCGCTGCACTTTGTTATATTAATGGTACATAATGGTATATCATAAAAAAAAAAAAAAAAAAAAAACATTAAATTACCAGATTTTATATTTTTAATTTTATAAATAGGCCTACATGAAATTAATTTTTTTTTTAATTTTTACTTTCTCTTATCTATGTATATATGTAATATATATATAGAGAGAAAGTATTGGATTCATGTCAAAATGTCGAGATTTTGATGGATCTTCACGTTTTGAGGTCCCCTGAATCCAAAAAAGTGGTTTTCGCGACATGGTCTGTCTGTGTGTGTGTCTGTCTGTGAACAAAATATCTCAAGAACGAAATGAGCTAGGAGGTTGAAATTTTATATTTAAATTAGGCACCCCCCTGGGACGTGACACGAAGCTTTTGAACAAAATCGACCAAAGAGTACTAGTACTTTACTGATACACTTTTTCAGTTTTTTTTTCGATTTTCTCAAAATTCGCTTAAACGATTTTTTTTTAAAATTCAAAAATCAATTATTTTTTAGATCTTCAATAAAATGTATATTCTCATTTTGTGATTGAAATCTTCTGAAGACCACTTTACTCTTGTACTCCATAGAAAAGATAGGAGAAATGGTTGCCATGGTAACATAATATAAATATTTTCCCATACTTATAAATTTTACATCTTGAATTCAATTGTACCCTACTGTCGGAAACTAAATACATGTAGACACAAAAAATCTGGTGTGACAAGCACAGAACACAACTTTCGATTACCGAAGGTAATCGAAAGTTGTGTGCTGTGCGCCAGTCACACCAGATTTTGATATTTAGACTTCATTTAAAATTAATAAGATTTATGCCGGGTTGCAAGAAAACAGTTCTGTAAACATTTAAAAGTCTGTTAGTAAACATCGCTTTGGGCTTTAAAATTATAGGCTGTTGCTAAAGCAGCTTTAAAGGAACCGTTAACTATTCCCTACTGTTAAGTATATAGATAGATGCAAAACGATTGGGCCCGCGAAAATGACAGCTTTCAATGTAGTTGGCCCAGTTGACCGCAAGGGCGCATTGTCAAATTGTATAATTTATAATAGTACCAAAATTATAAAAGAAATAAAAATAGGAATTATATTTGTATTCTTTAAATTTTAATTGTTAATATTAGGTTACAAAACAAAAAATGTTTAAATATTTAAATATCGTAAAATAAAAATAATAAATACTTTGGTAGATCTGGCTGTCAGATGTTAAATTATAAAGAAACTGGGAATATACTATAACCTCACTTTTTCTCTTCGTCAGATGAATATCTATAATAATGAATAATATCGCTTAATACGTTTCAGAAACTAAAGAAAACTCAATTAAATTAATGTATTTCTATCTTATCTCTCTCGCGTGATAATATAGTCACTAAATTCTTATTTATTTCAATGAAACAAATCAGGTTAGTGGATACTTTATAGTTTTAAGGTCCGAATTTCAGCATTTAGTTTATATACAGCTTTTACGAACCAATCATCTTTAAATACGTTCTTGCAACCCAAAATTATTTAGCGGAAGGTTTAAACGACAAAAAGCGTTTAACGAGCCGTTAAATACGTTCTTGCAACCCGGCATTAAACTTTCGACCGTTGGTTCTCGTTGAAACATTTTGTAAATTAAAATTATCTAATTTGCTAATTATACATGTATTTAAATAAATTTTAATCTCTTTGGACGACTGAACTTATTAGCATGCAGTACTCTATCTCATAAAGTACAAAGCAAAAACTTTATTTATTAAAAAACATATAACCGAATATTTATTAATTAATAAATTATTATTTATTAAATAATAAAATTGATCAAAAGTTATTTTAGGCTTTATATTAAGGTTTCAGACACTCATAAAACTTTGCCTGGTGTATCTAACTTTATTTTAAAATTCTGAACTGCCCTCTTTTCATGAATCTATCCTTTTGAACTTATTTTTATCAGCTTATTTTTGAAGGTTTAATTATTTCTTGACTGCACTTGTTTGATAACCGCTATGTTTGATAATGAAAAAAGTAAAAAAAAAAGTAAAAAAGGCACTATTGTATTTATGTAAAAAATAAAGTAACTCACTTTTGCTACACTTACTGGAAATCCATTGCCCCTTCAAAGTCTGATAATAGTAACTACACGTATTGGTCTATAAAGATTTTTTGAAAAATTAAGAAGCTTCCCTTGGGGCAATGCATTATTAGATGGTATTGAATTATATAACTTATTGACTAAACTAAAATATCTTTCTATTATAATCAAAATAAATGCGAGTTTAGTATCATTAATTCTCTTCTAAATAAAGAAAAGCTATAAATGTGACCAGAAAGGTTAAATAGAAGCCTAGGTTAGGTCGTTTTATATTTGGAAATGTGTAATCTAAAATCGTCTCTCGGTATCTAAAAACATGCTTTTTCTTTAGAACAAACAAGTAGCTTGTCTGTCATTAATATCAAATTCCCAAGCAACATTAATAATTTCAAAAAAAAAGGAGGATGGGTAAAGGTTTCTCTGTGTGGGTGAATCTTGGTTCACTGACTTAGAAATATTTTAATGCTAAATACAGCTTTTCGTCACTTTTGTCACACTTGTCTCTCATCTTACTCTTGATGAATTTATGTTTTCATAGTAATAAGTAAAAGTCTTCTCTAATATTCATAAACTACATATATCATCCGTTGTATGTCGTCACGACAACGAATACTACTATTCACGTGCAACTTTGTACAAGTTACTTTCCTTGTCTTCCATTCACTCACCCTTTTTAGATGAAGTCTCTAACGTTAACGTTACATTCTCGCTTCTAATTAGTCACTTAACTCTCCTTTCGTTGGTTCGTTCACTCCTTAAAACGTCGTTTTCTCTCTTTCCTGGTGATTAATAATACAACTTCCTCCTCTTCCTATCCCAATTCTGTACTCTTCGTTCTGCCATTTTCTATTGCTCGTTTATCATTCGCAAAAGCGAGAAAACTAATTGTACATTTTCTAATTAATCGAGAGAGAGATAGAGATACTATGGTTGATGCTGATATTGCGTTTTTTTTCTCAAGAGTTATGATAATCATAATTTACTAGAAGGAAAAAAATTTATCAAATTAAAGATAATATGTTGCCGAGGTTAAAAGGCTCGTATTTCAAATCCATTTGAATAGAAAAAGAAATTTTAATTTGTCATAGGCCTATTGTTAAAAATCCATATTTTTAATAACAAAATGAAGGAAGATCCTTTCTTTATCGAAGAGAGGTTAAATAAGACAAAAAAAAAAAAACTTTAATCGGCCTTAATCTTTTATTTTCCACGTTTATATTTCGGAGACAAATCGGCACCTATCCTCAGGACAAGGGTAATCAAAAAAATAGTTTATAGGATTTGGAATTAATTAGTGGAACGATTTGTGATTATAGTTCTCTCTAAATCTATAATAAATTTTTTTGTGCGAAATTTTTATTTAGCTCTGCGTAGATATTATAGTTATACTAAAATCTATCGTATTCAAATAGGCGACTGTAGTACTGTGGTCCAGTAGTAGGGCATACTGAGTACAGTCGGCGCCACAAGAACCTGATCTGCTCTAGAGTGGCGCCTTGAGCTTTTAGTCAACTAAACCAATATTTTTAAAATAAATAAATCATCTTTTTTTAATGCAACTGAAGAGGAAAGCTACTTTTAAGATAACACTTCCGTAAGCTAAGTATTTTGGTTGCCTTTTTTTTGGAATGGGTGCATAAGGTCAGAAGATCTATAATGACCAGTGGACACATGCAGCCAGGAAAAATATGTGACCGTCCACATGAAAAGGTACCAATCTTCAACGGGGTCGAAATTGAGTTTTAAGATGGATTCACACCGGGACCTGACTTGACTTGAATTGAGTCCGGTGGCGATCCCAACCTATGTATTCAAATGGAGGTGCACACACTGCTGCCGATAACTCCGTGAATCCACCTTTATGCTTTCTGTACAGAACACTTCTTGCTGAGCTAACCGGCATATTTAGAATTTCTTTATCATTTTTTGTTTGGAAGATATGAATTTTTAAAATTTTGGTTATGAAAAATCTAGTTTTGAGAAAAATGAGTTTAAAGAGTTGTTTTTTCAAATTTTGTATAAAATACATCGATTCTGATGAATTGAATACGGTATTTCATCATATAAGATGAAGAACTGGAGAATCAGAATCAGTAATAAAAAAAAAAATCGATTTTTTTGAACTTTTTTTTAATCGGCTCTCCTGAAAATTTAGCCCAGTGAAGATTTCGTACTTTTTCATGTGGACGTCACATATAGTAAAAATCACATATACTAAAAAAAAAAATAAAGTAGAAGCATAAAAGGGGAACTCAACTGCGGGAACTGAGAAGATGCTTGTTGAGGTTAGACTTGAAAGTCCGAAGATTGTAGGTTTTGGGGAAGATAGACGCAGGGAGCTTGTTCCAATTACGGGAGGTCATGGGGACAAAGGAAGATTGGAATTGGCTAGTTCAATTAGTCGTGAGTTGAACAGTATGGGATGCTGGGACGATGTCTCTCCCTTGTGTTCCGTGTATATGTTGCATTGGGTGGAATAATTGATTTTAATTCGGCAGAGTATTGACCATGGTAATACCTGGAGAAGAGGGAGTTCAGCTTAAGCTCAAAGCTCCATTTCGAGCAAGGTATCAGGCACTAGTGGCACCCACTTTTCATATCGGCAGTACCTACCTTTTTCGTCTATTTGAATTATTATAGTTATAGTTGAGTCTTACCATCCTTATTAACGTTTTGGCCAGATTTTTCCTTAACAGCTTAAAGAGAATTGAGGGGAAATAGTTCCTTTTCGATGTCTTCCGGCCATCACAATTAATTTCTGCAGAGCATATAATAGTTTTATATTCGATAATCAAAAAATATAAAAAAAGAAATCTTAAAATTCAATTTGAATTTTATCGCACTCTCTTTACAACTTCTTATTTTATTTTCCTCTTTTAATTATACCATCTTCATTATGATGATGATGATAATGATGATGGTAGTCACTAACGCACAATTTGATTTACTGAATGAAATAAACAACAAAAGGACAATGAAATGCTGCCTGCGCCCCTGTTTTTAATGTCCATCAATAAAAAGACGTGTTTGAGAAATTACAGAGTTGGGAATTAAAATCCATTCTATTGACTATGACGTCACTTGTCAGATTGTAGTGATGGTTGGTGGTGTTTGTTGTTATTGTGGTTGAAGATTCTACAATTTAAAAGCTCATTAATATGAAAATCTCATTTCTGTGAGTATAAAGACGCTTTATTTGACATTCTTTATTAAAAAAAAAAAGAAAGTTTAATAATAATATTTAAAAATGTTCATTTAAGTCAAAAAGTAATTAAAAAATTATTATTATTAATATTTTTTAGAAAAATAAAATATAACGAGAGAGTCGTAAAAAAACTCACATAAAGAAAAATTTGACAAAAGAACTCGAAGAGAAATTAATGGTTTTTCTGGACACGGATATTTTCTTGAAAAAGTTTTAAAACAAAAAAAAAAGGGAATTAAAGACCTTTATTCTTATATAAAAGGTTGGGGGAGTGAGATATGAAAAGAGTCAATAAAAAGTGTAATGTAAAAAAT
This sequence comes from Euborellia annulipes, assembly GCA_023213315.1. Lineage (NCBI taxonomy): Eukaryota > Metazoa > Arthropoda > Insecta > Dermaptera > Anisolabididae > Euborellia > Euborellia annulipes. Next base: position 106,494 of record JAKCPI010002872.1, read on the forward strand.
ATAGAGTTAATAAATAGGGGCCGAAGGCTTTTTGGAAATTTTTTTTTCACTCTAAATGATTGTGACTGGTGGTAAAGTTTAAAGACCCGAGTAAAAATGATTAAAAATGATTGAGTGATTCACACGCCCGCAGCTAGACTGCATAGTGAACCTTAGAGACACACAGGGATATATACACGCCCGCACCAGGGACACACATAGTAGATGGAAAGTGACCAGAAGAAAAATGTGTGATCCTGGTGCGGGCGTGTATATCCCTATATGTCTCTAAAGGTTCACTATGCAGAGTAGCAGCGGGCGTGTGGATCTCTCGGTCATTTTTAACTTTGCCCATCAACCATAGGTTGGGCAGGTAATGTTAATGTAATCGTAAAAAAAATCGAAATTTTTCTGAAGCTGCCAAAATGCGTTTTGAGGTCCCCTGAATCCATTTAAGTAGTTTTTGGAATGATGTCTGTGTATCTGTGTGTATTTCTGTGGTAATTTTTTCTTCAACGAAAACTTAAAAACTATTTGTTCACTTGTTTTGAAATTTTGCACCCATAAACTAGGGGTAGAGGCCAAGAACTGAAAAGCTTTTGGTACCATTAGGAGGGGCTCTAGGGGGGGACCAATATTTTGTTCTTACATTACTTTTTTTTTATATATTCAGAAACTAGACTTTCTCCCAAGTAAAATGATACATAAACATACCTATACCTAATGTATTTCTTATTAAGTCGTTTTTATACCCTGGTTCGAGACGGTTGTTCGCTGCAGGGGCAATTTTTGCACCTAAGGACTTTTGCCCCGCTAGAGCGGACTTTTACCCCGCTCGATGGGGCAAAAGTCCGCAAATGAAAATTTTTGTTTAAATACCTCTCCTACTCTTATGCTACCGAATTGGAAACCAAAAAAATTATGTAAGATAGCCAATTAACTAGGCTTTCAGGGGATGTTCCTATTTTTATTGTATCTTTCATAGGAAGGTCAAAAAAAAAATTCCCAAAGAAAAACTGCGGACTTTTGCCCCACCTTACTCGATATAATATGTAATACATTGGACCATTAGGGAGGGCTCTAGGAGGGGACCAATATTTTTTTTCTTACATAACCTATAATTTGTTTTTGTTTTTTTTTATATATTCAGAAACTAGACTTTCTCCCGAGTAAAATTATATATAATATGTAAAACATCGGATCATTAGAGCGAGGCTCTAGGTGGGAGGGAGGGGGGCAATATTTTTTTTTTCCTGAATGGTGGGTGGGCAAAATTGTGCGCTCGGCTTGATCCGATCCTTTATTAATCATTTTTACTCCGGTAAGAAGATCGTTTAAAACTAAACTTGGATTGAATTAGTGTAAAAATATTTTTATTAAACAATGGTCTGATTTTCATTATTTTAATTCACTCGGTACAGTATGCAGAAATGTGCCTTACTAAGTTTTTGCAGAGATTTTTATTTTATAATTCAGTGTTATTATTCGAAAGGTCAAACAAATTTAATTGATTAAAAAGAAAATAATTTGATTAACTTTCCCATTTTGAAATTTTAATAATACATGTATTTAACGCAAACAGTAACGTAACAAAGCTTTGCAATTCTTCCTTTGAATAATGTTTAAGAATTTTCGGGGAATAACTAAACATTTTCAGGTTAGCCTAATTAAATTTTTTGGCAAGTATAATCCCAACAAAAAATTATTTTGACAGAGAATCTTTGTCCAATATTATTCCCATTTGTTTTAATAAACATTAGAAGGGCTCTTCAGGACTAATCAATTAAAATATTCCAAAATGCAATAATATTTCAATATGTTGAATAATAATGATTTAGAATATTAAAAAAATTAATTTTAACAAAAAATTTAATATTCAATTATTAATTAAACAAATATCATACCATGCATATATTTTTTTATCAATATTTTACCCACGTTATTGGAATTTTTTATTATATTAATATAAAAAAAAATATTTAATTGAAATTTTTGTTTTATCTAAATATTATCTGATTGAAAGTTTGTTTGCTAATTACTGGTTGAAAATGAATTGGATGATATTCATAGAGATATATCTATAGTGGGTGGGTGTTGGTTTAAAGAAAATATTTTTTAAGCAATATTTATAAATTATAATAGCTTCATGAAAAACTGCAATTTTAAACAAAGCATTTGCCAATAATATAAATTAAAATTATTTTTAAAAGACAAAAATTCTTTGTCATTTATTCAGTTTAGGAAAAATTTAATAAAATTTTGAAAAATAACCATAGTTTATTTCAAGCCATCAATATGTAATGTACTCTCCCTATAACTAGGAAACCCTGTTGGGAGTTTGAGAAGTAAATAAATAAATAAATAAATAAATATTTATTTAGTTTGAAACTAGGTGCTTTGGGAAACTTAATTCATCACTTCTTTTTTCGAAAAGAGGTATGGTGGGCATTAACACTCGATGAATTGGCACACACTATTCATAAAAGTCAAATATTTCGGCAAATGTTAGGCCATATAAGGACTTTGACGATAACCGTTGTAGAGAATATATCTATTGTGGGGTCAGGCTAATTTTATTTAAGCCATCTGGTATCCAAATGGCTTAAATACAAATCAATCGGACTGCCTGGGTCTCGAACTCGCGATGTTTTGCGGTATAGGAGGTAGGCGTGCAACATAAATCATTTGAAAATGCAAGTTTGAAACTAAGGTGCTATGGGATAACTTAATATATCTCGACAAAAAAATCATTGTGTGGTTTTATGAAACCACGATGCAAGTGAAACTTTTTTCGGATCGTAAGCGTTTAACTGAAAATTTTCAGAAAATTATTCAATTAAGGGTATTAAAATCGCGTTTTTAATCTTAACTTAAAAATTGGAAAATGATGAATGAAAATGCGAAATCAATAGAGGCATATTAAAAACTGTGAACAATATTTATTTTAGTAAATAGCCGACCCGCCGACAGACAGACGGATACACCGCTATTATATATATAGATTGAAGATTTGATTTTTTTTTTTTTTTTTTAAACGTTCACACTTTTTTCTCATTCACACTCACACACACATTCACACAGTCTTTTCGGCAACTCTGGCCATTTAAGACTTGAGACGATAACCGTTGTAATTAATATATTATATTGTGGGTTGAGGCATTTCTATTTAAGCCATCTGGTATCCAAATGGCTTAAATAAAATCATCGGACTGCCTGGGTCCGAACCCGCGACGTTTTGTATAGGAGGTAGGCACGCTACCTACTACGCCACACCCGGGGGCCAAGATTTGAATAATTTAAAATTATTTTAAAAATTATTTTTTATCAATTTAAAAATTGTATTATTAAATCTCAATTATTTTTTTATAATTCGTTATATATATTAAATTTCAACTTTCTTATTTTTGTCGTCATGGATTGTGACGTCATGACTTGTAGCGTCACGGGTCTTGACGTCACGGCTTGTAACACGACATGCTTTTTTCTCAGAATTTTAAATCCAAATCGTTCATATTTGAAGAAAAGAAGATTTAAATTCGGGGAGGGGGGGGGCAAAAAAATTTAAACCTGAAAGATATTTCAAAATTTTAAATCAAAAACGGGTGGGGGCCCCTCTTCCCTTCGGTAGAAGCGTCCCCTTTTGTGTCGGTTTTGTTTCCTGCCTGTTTCAACTGTTAAAGTTGCTCAATAACGTTTTTTAAAATTTTACCATTTGGACATTTATACACAAAAGAATCGAAATAAATACAAAATTTCAAGAATGGAAAAAAAAATTTAAGCAAAAGTCAAAGGGGCCCTTTGAATCGAAATTAACATACAAACCCATAGGAAATTAACATAGGCATGCGAAGGGGAAAGGGAATTAAAGAGGAGAGGAAGTTGCAAGGAGAGAGAGACAATATGTTTTCTTTGAAACAAAAAGACACAAATAAATTTAAAAAAAGGGAATTTAAATAATAATGATTTTTAATCAATAAAAAGAAAAAGATTTACGTCCTGATTTCATCTTCTATGAAGAACAAGAGAAAGGGCTCAGAAGATTTCAACGCAAAATGAGAAATACTTTAAAGAGCCAAAAAATTGTTCTTTATGAATTAAAAAAATTTGGAGGGAATTTTGAGAAAATCGAAAAAAACGAAAAAGACATCAGAAAGACTAGTATTTTTGGATTTTGTTCAAAAGTATTTTGAGGTGTGGGAGGTAGTTAAATAAAATCATGGTCAATTCCTTCATGTAAAAATTGGGGGTGGGGATAATGTGAGTGTTTCTGAAAAATTATATTTGAAGAAAAGAAGAATTGAGATAGATGAGCCAAAAAATTTGAGAGGATAAAATAAAAGTTTCACTTTAAAAATTCTGGTGTGTCGAGCATGATACACAACTTTCTCTTACCTAAGGGTAATATATAAGTTGTGTGCTGTGCGCCAGTCACAACAGATTTTTTAAATTCCTTCATCATCTGCATCTAACATCAAATTCAGTTCTTTGACTATTATATATTTTTCCTCACAAAAAATCTGGTGTGACTGGCGCACAGCACACAACCTTCTCTTACCCTTCGGTTAGTTATGCATGGTACTTCTCATACCAGATTTTTTGTGTCAAGATATATTTAGTTTCCCATAGCACCTTAATTCCAAACTTGCATTTTAAATGTTGACTGCTTGAAGTAAACTATGATTCTAAGAAAGGGGTTTAGAAGCCCTCGTCTGCCATGATAAATTGGATATTTTTTTAATTAAATAAAAAATAAAAATTATTTAGCTCTGTTTTTAAATAAATAATTAGTTTAAATATTTTTTAAGTATAATACTTGATAAGTGGAATATCATATGTTTTCATAAGTACAATTCAAGTTCCCAAATGGCTTAAATAAGAATGCCTGGACCCCAAATAAATATATATTATAGAAATACGGTTATCGTTTAAAGTCTTAATTGGCCTAAGTTTCCGAAAAGACTGTAGGGATGGGAGTGAGTGCGAATGAGAAAAAAGTGTGAGTGTTTTTTAATTGTCCTTTATGCAAACGACAGTAATTTTACTGTTCATGAAACACAATTCAAAACTACTTTGCCTTCTAATATCTTCAGATTCAGAGTGAGGTTTTTGACATTTTTTTATTTTAATTTTACCCTCTTTGTATTCTATATGGAATCAATGCCCTCATTTTTTTTTACATTTGGATTAGAGACTTTATATCTGACTTTTGTATTTAGTATCTTTACTTTTTTTTGCCTTTTATTTGTGTTAAATATGTTTTATCGTCGATTATTTATAATCTCATTTCACATCAAAAACATTTCAAAAACACATTTTCCCCCTTAAAGTTTTCTTCATTAATTTATATATATGACTATGTATTTTTTTTTTTTTTTTTTAATTTTGAGGCAAATTATTTCTGCATATTTTATGTATATATATAGATATAAAAAGTTTTCGCTCCTGCTGCTGAGGGTGTTCTTTTAGCCATTTTCATAACATGAAAGAGAGTAAGAGAGAGAAAGTGAGAGAGAGAGAGAGAGAGAGAGAGGGAAAGAGAAGGGTGTAAATGCCGTTATATGCTTATATAATATTTTAATTAAATTTTACACTTGAAGATTTTCCTCCTTCCCTTGCAAATGGTTTTTACATTAGAATGATATATGGTGATAATGGATTTTAAATTTATATTCTATCACTCCCTGCTGGTATAACAGAAAAAAAATTGGAAGGAAAAGAAAATAAGAATTTGATATAATTAAATACGACCATAGGGTGTTTTTTAAATTGGTGACTGGTTATCTCTCAGGAATTCTAAGGTTTATTTAAACTCACATTTCTTTTATTTTCGTTAAAGAACAGGTCGTGCGACGGGATGGCCCTATATTTCCCCATTCAATTTCAAGCCGAAAAACCTTAACTTAAGCAGATTTTGAGGATCTTTTGTTATATAGAATTCAAAATGTTCTTAACTTGATAATGAAAAGATCTTTTTGATGTCTTAATTAAACAGAAAAAATGTTAATCTTAAATATTGTTTATAAAAAGCATAATAAAATTCTTAAGTTAAGCATAAGCATGTTATTTGAATATGAAGATCTCAAAATAAATTTTATTTTTTAATTTTTTTTATCCCCTACGTTAGTTATTGACACCATTTACTTAGAGACAATCTTTCAATGTTTAAAAAGATAATCATAAAAAAAAACATTAAAGAGATGCTATCACATCAATTTTTTAAAAAATAGTAAATAGGCCGACTGTAGTATATTCGTACCCAAGAACCAATTTTTTAATTTGTTCTCTATTAAACATTCGTCAGCTTTGTTTTTCTGTTGAATCTTTTTGAATAAAACATGTAAAAACTTGGGGGCAAGGTGTCAGTGAGACTTTAAAAAATTCTATATATGAAATTAAATAAGTTACTGTATTAAAATAATTTTACAATTAGTCAAAGAAAATAATATTTTTAATGAGTCTCATGTTATTTATTTATTAATCAAATATATTGAATAATTTCATTAATTTATATTCCTTTTTGTAATGAATTTATAGGCTATTTATGTATGTATGTGTTAAGTTGAGAATTTTTACTTTTTTCTAATTCACTTTTTCCTTTCTTTCTAGTTAAGCAACCTGAAACTTAATCGCACTTGTCCATTCTTTGCCTGCTTGACTCATGCCTCACTTTAGTCTGGCAGCTCAGTGACAGCAGCGCCTCAGCCTGGGACGAAATTTCTACAATTTATACATTTTGGTAAATATAATAGATTTATAATTTATGTTTACAGACATAAGGCCCTAATTAAGAGTTAAAATATAGAATAGTATAAAAATATTTAGTATATTTCCATAATATTGTTAAATGCCTAGTCTTGAGAGTGAACTTAAAAGAAAGCAAAACGATCTTGGTTTCTTGCATTTTTACAATTGTAATTTAAAAAATGTCAAAGAAACGAGAATTTCATCTTTCTTTTTGTCGACGTTTCGGTAATTAACCATCATCCTTTTTCCTAATTATTTTTTCTAAATAATATTGAAACTTTTTTTTTTGTTAAAATTTTTACCATTGAGTGGGAACTGTACGAATGAGTAATGAGAAGTTTCCTCCTCGATTAGATTCCAGAGATATAAGTTATTAAAAAAAATTCAACTCCTTTAGCCAAGCTGTTCACTAAAAAGAATAAATTTTATCTATTACATGAAGGAATTGAGCTTGGAAGTTGAAATTTTATATTTAAGTTAGGCACCCCCTGAGGGGTAAAAATAAACTTTTAAACAAAATCGGCCAAAGATAACTTTACTAGTACTTTACTGATGTACATTTTTAGTTTTTTCGATTTTCTCAAAAATTTTTCCAACGATTTTGATTAAATTTTGATATTTTCGATTGAAAGATTAGGATCACCAAGGATTCTCAAATTTAATTTTGATTCAAATTCATAAATCAATTATTTTTTAGATGCTTTTTAAAATGTATATTCTCATTTTGCTCTTGAAATCTTGTAAAGCACACTTTATTCTCGTACTTCATAGGAAAGATAGGAGAACTGGTATGACAAGCACAGAACACAACTTTCTAATACCGAAGGTAAGAGTAAATTGTGTGCTGTGCGACCAGTCACACCAGATTTTTATTTCAAAATAATGATAAAACTCGTCAGTCAAAACAGAAAAATATCTTTGAGAAGAAATTATTTTTTGACGATAAAGTGAGACTGGCGATCTGATCGAGTATAGACAGCACCATTTAAATTTCATTAAAACATAATTTTTGTGACTGATACTAATTGAAACTGACGTAACGGAGACCTGACGTGTCTGATGTATATGAATCGACGACCTTTATAGGGGACATTTTCTCTAATCCATCTAACCTAATAAAAAAATATCTAACTATAATTATTCATTATAACTAGCAATTTATATTATATCGATACGATTATGATTAATTAACTAAGCAATGACAGGTAGGGTGTTAATAGGTTTTACTAAATTCTGACATAAACTATCATTTAATTTTCGGGTCGGTATGATAAATAGAAGCGCGAGGGTAATAATAATAATAAAAAAAAATCATGTCGAGTAGATCAATAGCACAAAGAGAGAGCTTTAAATTTCGCCTGATCAAGTATTCCAATCTTGTGTCAGCAGAGATGGATGGACAGGATGGTAAAAATCCCTCGCCATTTCTCATTCCGGGATCTCTCTGTTACTTGTCGCGAATTATCCCCACCAGCAAGCAATAAGCTTTTATTTCAGTCATCCATTTATACTAGTATATTTATTAACCTTGTCAGTGTATGTATGTCACAAAAATTCCAAGGTATTTTTTTTTTAAAATAAGACATAATATAGCCAGCAAATAATTTGTTACAACCCCCAGGATAAAATAAATTAGGATATAAATTTTAACGACAAAAATTATAAAAATAAAATAAAACTTTTGCCGAAAGATGTTCAAATATTCAAAAAGTTTTAAATATCCAACTTTATGCAATATTGACCAAATATGCAAAAATATGCAATGTAGAATTTGAACCCTAGTTCCATGATTCGGATAGAACATTTTTTTTTCCGGGACGTGCATGTTAGCAAATAGAATATGCAATTGCATAGGAATCCGGGCTTTAATTATGAGTAATTAAAAAATTATGATTATTTTTTTTACTCTAAAATTATTATTATACCTGTATATTAAATATTTATTAAAAGTCCCCTGATCTATAGCTTAGTGGTAGAGTTTCTGGTGTCGAAGGTTCGCAGCCCGTCCCAAGCGAAAATATTTATTTTAATTGAATTGGTTACCATTCAATTGAAATAAATGGGGAAGTGGTCTAATAGGCCTCAGATGCGAAAAAAAGTTAAAACAAAAAAATCATCGTGTGGTTTTATGAAACCACGATGCAAGTGAAACTTTTTTTCGGATCGTAGGTGTTTAACTGAAAATTATCAGAAAATTATTTAATTAAGGGTATTAAAATCGCGTTTTTAATCTTAATTTAATAATTGGAAAATGGGAATGATAATGGGAAATCAATAGAAGCATGTTAAAAACTGAGAACAATATTTATTTAGTAATTGAAGATTTGAATCATTTTAAATTTATTTTAAAAATTATAGTTTATCAATTAAAAATTGAATAATTAAATCTCAATTATTTTTTTTATAATTCGTCATATGTATTAAATTTCAACTTTCCTATTTTAATCGTCATGGCTTGTAGCGTCACGGCCTCTGACGCGACATGCTGATAGATGAGCGAAAAAAATTTAAAAGGATCAAATAAAAGTTCCACTTTAACTTTTAAATTGTCCATTTACAGGCGTCTGCAGCCGAAAACAAGCTTTCGGATTGGCACGATCTTAACCCCATTTGTTAGCAAATATAGTGGTTTTTCTACTTTCTCTTAGAGCCTTTAAATGCGGTTACCCTGACATTTTAATCTGGTTTTTTACTTTCTCTTATTTCTTTTTATTATTTAAGAATAAATTTATTTATTTATTTAAGGTTGTTCGGACATTAAAGCCTTTGGGGGAGAAAGAAATTTTTTTTTTTTTTTTTTTTTCGAAAAAGAGGTGGGGTTTGGATAAAATGAATATGTGTGGGGATAGATCGAGGTCTGGGTAAACAAAAATTCTGAGGAATAAATAAAATCAAGTCGGTAGAGTCAAAATCTCAATGGAATATGATTCGAGTCGATGGTTTAAGTGTTTTGTCAGTATTTTATTTTTTCGAAATCGTCATTGTGAAAGTGTAATTGTATATATTAAAAAATAAAATTTGGGTAAGATTTAAAATAGTAGTTGTGAATGTGTGAGTTTATTAGTGAAATTTGTGAAAGTTTCATTTATTATTTGGTATTAATTTTTTCATATATGAGATTAAAGGATCTTAATTTATATACCAGTATACCAAACATTTTATTTTTTAAAGGGAAATATTTAATGTTATATAATAGGGATTTTGTTAAATCCGCCTTGCTTCTTTTTTTTTTTTACTGTTTTCAAGTGGATTTAGATACAATTTTATTTTAATTCTTTGTTTCACACTTTTTATCGCCCACCTCCTTTGCTTTGCGCACTTCTAAAGGTGTTTTCCGTTTAAAACCATCTGCTTTTAATGGTCTCTTTTAATGGTGTCGTCACGGGTTTATATTTAATCCGATTTATTTTAATTTATTTAAAATAATGATGATGTGTTAATCGATTTGTTTTATTAACTTCATGGTCAAAATAACTTTAAAAGAATGAAGAAGAATGGATTTTTTTTTGTTTTCTCAATTTGTAAAACGGTATTTTGCAGGATTATTTATTTTAATCTATTTTCAGTATTAGTCTAATTACACACATTCTCTTGGATCCCTGAACCCCGGGTGTAGAATCCGGGATCTCCAGCCCTTATAAAGATCTTATTTTAATCTGGCCTTCTCTATGCCCTACTCTTACCCTTCTTAAGGGTTACGGGGCTGTTTAAAAAGTTGATCATATAGACCTACTCCGATTCAAACGTGTATTTCCGATGAAATATCTAAAGTATTTTATAACTTTTTCACTTAACATTAACAGATCGTTATATTATTTTTTCACTAAAAACGATCCCTCTATTTTTTTATTTTTTTTTATTTTTTTATTTAAGGTCTTTTTTTTGCATCTATGACCATTTAGACCCAGTCTCTATTTCAAATTATTGGTAGCCAATTAAATTGAAATAAATTTTTGTTACATGAGACGGGATGCGAACCCGCGACCCTCCAGGCATATTTATTTATATCATTTGGTATCAAATTGAATAAATAAATACTGCCTGGGATCCCAACCCGCGCCTTCTGTCTTTAAAACTATCAATATTGAAATTTGTCTACATTTCTAGTCTCTCGGCGGCCAAGGTGTGGGTGGGTTTTCTCTCTAAAATTCATCAAAATCAATAATTTCTCCGGATTAAAAATAAAAATACAATTTGGAATTTTAATTAACAATTAACAATAATAATGTTTAATACAATTAATAAAAAATTCCTTAATGTTAATTTTATATATTTTTTTCAACTTACACATATTTTTATTTATTTATCAAGGAATCTCCATCATTCGCGCAGTTCAGAATTTAAGTTTATGGATGTTTTTTTTATTGGTAATCAAGATATAATTTTTAAATTGCAAGGAATTTCCTTTTCACCTTTAATTTCCCAGTGGAATTAATTTATTATATCATAAATTTGAAATGAGTATAATTAACAAACTCATAGTTTGTTTTCTCGTTTAAAAAAATGTATATATTATTCATTTTATTTAAAACCCCTGAAAAATTAATTTTTAATCCTAGAAATAAATAATAGATGAATTGATAATTATTATTTTATTTATTTTGACTAGCTATTAGGGCAATTATTTGTCCCCAAATACTAACTCTTGTTTAATATATATTGACTTATATTCTTTGGGGGATTGTTTTTTTTTTTTTTAACTACCACCTTTTTGATAAACAAACCCCCTATTATTCAGTACCAAAACTGAATTATCTTAAAATTAATATTCAAATCTTATTATCTTACTAGACTCCTATGCTTCCCTTTTGGCAGCTTAGCATAGCGATTGTCTAACCTCAAGTTCGCAGGCGCCAAGTTAGTTTTGTAACTCTCGTCTATAAATGATTTGTCCTGGCCCTAGGCATTTATTTATTTATTAAATTTACCCTAAATACTAAAGACTCGACCAGTTGGTTACCCACTCTATCAATGAGTAAATATATTTTTTGTTTTATTTGAAAAGTATGCAATTCAAATGATCAACTCACTGAATGATTTTTTTAAAATTATTTAGAGGTTTCTAAAGATCTTTAGAAAAACTCATTCATGAGTTGGTCTTTCCGGTTACGGTCTTTAATTAACTCTGTTTCAGTACTCAAAGATAATTTTTTTTAATAATATAAAAACCACGAATATTTCTCTTATAACATTTTTTATAAAAATATTCAATTACTGTCATAAAATTTGCATTTGGTTACAGAAATTACCTAAAAAAAAAAAAAAAAAAAAAAAAAAAAACTCATTATTATTATCCAACTTAGAGAAATGGAAAAATGAAATTGATTACGTTTTAAGATTTTTTTTTTTTTTTTTTTATCTTTAAATTCATTCAAAAGCAGCAGATTTATTAAATATATATATTTTATGATAGAATTAAAAAAAAAAAAAAAAAAAAAAAAAAAAAAAAAATAAAATGAAAAACGAAAAAAATAGACTAATGTGTTCTTAATCCTAATTTTGACCGTCAAATTTATGCAAATGAGAAAATTAATTTGTGCGTGAAATCCAGTTCAAAAATGAACAAACATGTCGCCCAAATGGGCCAGAAAAAACAGCGAAATTAAAAATATCTATCTTGATTATCATTTTAAAATTGAGGTCATGGCTTTTAAGTCACATTACAGAGAAAAATTATTTAATTTCCTTTTGATGTATTGTATCTTTGCTTTATAAACATAAGCTTATTTCCTTAATTAATAAAATCTCAAAACAAAGGTTTTAATCAATATTGAGTACAACCCTTGTAAAAAGAGAGAAACACCCCCTCTATCCCCATGATTTCGACTAAAAAGAAAATCCTGTTAGGCTATTTACCTTCATTGCTTATTAAATGGAAGTGAAATAATATTTAAATAATTTGTAAAGATAAATAGACGATTACTGAAGAAATTTATATAATCATATCGCGGCAAGGCCCTGGCGAGCGGCTTCTCGGTTTTCCTTATAATTTTTGCACTTATTAATTAAAATTAATATATGTTACACAACCACAGATCAATATCTATTCAATGACACTTCCCCGTCAAATATGATATACTACTGGCTGAGATTTTGCGTTTAGATACAAGTGGTAAAGCCAGCCTTGTGCCCACTTCTTGCTCACTGTTTGGAAATTTTAAAGTTTCGAATTTCCCTCTCTGACTTAAATTTTAAATTTCCCTCTCCCGCTCTGTAACTCTAGCTAATCATCATCCTGATAGGCACATACACACAGGGACAGGAAGTCAGCCGCTAGCGCTATATATTATAGTAGGATATGAATGATGGTTAAGAGAATGTAAAATTGAGAGAATAACAAAGGCTAGATGGGTTGAATTAAATTGGTTGTCTAATGCAATTTTGAAATAATATTCTCGCCAAAGTACTGAAATTTAAATTAGTGTTGTCTTTGGAAGTTAGTCGCATAAGGGAGTTCGCAATTATTGTAATAAAGTTATAACTTTTTCAATTCTAAACCTAAAGGGAATTTAACTTTTTTTCTTCCAAATCAAATGTTTAATTGCCAAGTGAACGTGATAATTAATTATAATACATTATAAATGAACTATATTCAATTTATAATAATACCTACTATTGTAAATATATTTACTTATTAATATAATAAAGCTCATAATGGAGTCTATAATGAATTAAAAGGGCTGGCTATTTTCCCTATGTGCTTCGGCTACTGTATTTTATGTTATATAACAAAGTCTAATCGGATTCAAAAAATAAAACTTGTTAGATATATTTTTTTTTCTGTGAATATTATAAAATAAATAATCCGGATTGTGTTAAGTCTGCTTTAAATTAAATATTAAACAAAATATTACGAATCAAACAAAAGTAAATATTTGGTCATAATACTATTACTGTACGGCGCAAATAGCCTGTGTTGCTGAGCGCGCCTAAATATTAATAAATAATAATTACTGTAGGCATATATTTAAAATTGAAATTGCCTTTTTTTAACTTAACAGTTGAATTGGAAAAAATTTCTTCAGCACCTTTAAGGCTATTCTGTTGGTTTTTTTCATACGCCTATATACTTATTATAAATTAATTTTAAAGATGAAACTAATTTACAAAAATGAACTTCTTATTTTAATTTAAAAAATTTTAAGATCTATTAACTCGATTCTAGAGATCGATTAGAGGTTGAGTTTTATCCTGTAAATTTAATTCAAGTAATGTACTGTACGTATATAGAGCCTATATATACTCAGGCATCTCTCGATTTACGCCGGGGTTAAATTCCAACGACATAGGATCGTAATTCTAATCGAAGTAATTAGAGGTAGATTTACAATCCTAAGCACGTCAATAAGATACGCCCGAGTGCCTTAAAGTGGTAAATATTTTTACTACATTAAGAGATAGTAGAATTAAATCTTCAAGAATATGTTTAAGTAAAATAAACTATAAAACCGACAATTGTTGTTAAGTAGATTTAATATTAACATATTTTTAAAATTGAGTAGAATGATAACTTCAAAATACGTAAATAAAATTTTGAGATGAAATAAAAGTCAAATTTTATGGGTGAAAGTAAATTTATTTTCAAATGATTGTTGTTTGATATTGATAGATGTTATTGTCAGTTCTCCCTCATCAGAAAGTTCATTCTAACAATAAGGTATATGGAAGAAAAGATTCTTTTATACAAGATTACAATCAGGGGTGCACAGGATCGCGGTCCTTATGGATTTAAATTCGAAAATCCGATCCAGAATTTACGGACGTGGATTGGAATCCTTTTTTTTTTTTTTTTTTGAAGAGAATCTGGATCGAAATTATTTTTGCTCTCTGTATCTAGGATCGGATCGCTAATCCTTTCTGAAGAATTAGCAATCCTGGAATTTTGCGGTCCTTTTCAAAGCATTGCCATTCTTTTAAAATTTTTTATTTTTTAATAAATATTTATATCCTTTTAACTCATTCAAACGTCTAAATTCAATTGGATTTTTGGATCACGGTTCTGGATTTACGAATCGAAACACCGATCGTTTTTCTAAATCGGTTCGGATCGCCCGAGTTTGTAGGTTCGCCGGATCAGATCGCTAATGGGTCGTCCAAACTGCCCGGAATTGCGGAACAGATCGCTAATCCTTTTTAAAGGATTTTGCCCTGATCCCTGATTACAATAACACTTTACCTAGTTACCCAAACTATTGTTGACATTTCTTCTACTCTTTTTATGGTAGCCTTCACATCTTCCTTTATCGAGTGTCAGGGCGTGCGACTATGAGTCGGGTTTCTCTCGATCGTAGATGATTACATAATACTTGAATGACCATAGAAATTTATTTATTTATTTTTTTTTAATGATTTATTTGAAAGTAAAAGAGTATTTGGAATGACGATCAACGTGGCATTGAATAAATGAAGGGTTGGAATGACCAAAAAGTGCATAAATGTCTCGTCCATTATTAGTGGATCACAAAAGTTAATGACAAGCAGAATGAACATACCTTAATAGTCATGAGAATTTCACTATTCTATTTTATATGTATTTACAAAATTCCCTCCCACTTTTACTTCAATTTCACTAAACATTAATCATTACGCATTTTTTTATTCCTAGTTAATTTAATGATTCTTCTTTAACGGCATTCTCTTCACGAATGTTAAATTATTTTGACTGTCAATATATTCAGTAAAATTTTGTCTAAATCTCTACATAACTACTTATATTATAAATGTAAATTTAATTCCATTGGAAAGTGTTAAGTTCGCATCGTAGTTTTTTTTCCCTTAAACTCCGCATATTTAAATGATCAATTTATTTATACAAAATCTATTTTTAAAGGCTAAATTTATATTTGTCATCACTTTTTGCACATTTTAACAATATGTCATTGGATTCGTAAAAAAAAATGACAGTTTTTGTGAAAATATGTAACCGAATCGGGAAGGGAGTTAGAGAAGATGACAAGATAATAAATTTCCAGCCACTCTTTCGAATATCATTGTTTTCTTCTTTTTTTCTATTGAAGAAAAAATTTGATTGCCAATTTACTTTTTTATTAAATTTTATTAGTTTATATAGATATAAACTTGGTTGAGCCGTTTAGTCGATATTTTTAAGCAGTTATGATTTCCTACCACCAGATAAATGCAATTCAAACTCGAATCCACTTTCTGTCAAGTTAGCCTATTATATCTAAAAGCAAATGACGTTAATCTAATTAGTAGAAAGTTAATTTTTGTTAGTTTTTCGTTAAATCAGGGAAAATTTTTTTAAAATTTTTAAAAAAAAAAATTTAAAATATAATTTTTTATTTATAAAATAAAAAAAAAAATAAAAAAGGGGGAAAAAAAAAAAAAAAAAAAAAAAAAAAAACATTTCTAGACATTTTTCGGAAAATATTTGTTTTTCGTTTTGATACAAACCTCAATATCTTTTCAAAAATATTAATTTTTCTTTGTATATATATTGTATTCTTTCTATATTTACTAAGGGTATATACGTTTTTCACTTCCAAGTATTGTGTTATATATCCCTACAGACAATCGGACCACCTAAATAGAGTCGAATAGATAGATGCCAAAATCAAATATGAAAGTATCTTTTTTGAAGTCAAAGTTACTCAATTTTTAAGTACCTAAATACAATATACTAGATACCCTTTTTTAAAACCAAGTATCTAAATACAAGATACTTGATACAATGATTATGTGTATCTAGATACTTGTACCTTAGATACTTGTATCTGGATTCTGCCCAGCTCTGCATAGAACCATTGATACAGTGAATTATATCATATTTAGTCTATACTAAGTAATTCTATTCCCCAATCAGCTTTAAATAATTTTTTGATAAAATAAATGTCCATTTATAAAACTAATATTTTTAATTTGATTTTTTTTCCTGATTTCAATTAAATATTCTGATAAATATTTGAATTAAAAGTTTTATTATTATTCAAATATTAAAATAAAATCACCAGGAGGGGGAGTAGATTAACACAAAAAATATAATAGTAATAATGTGCAAATTGTATCAAATACGCCCATTTTAACAATAATTTTAAGTCTTTTCAATTAGCTCTTTGCGTTGATTAAAAATTAAAATAGTGTGGCGTTAAACTGTGTTTAAATAATTCTATATACAATGGTTTTTTAATCCTAGTTAAAAATACATGTATTATTATTATTAATAAAGAAAATATTCAGTAAGATTAATTGCAAGGGTAATTATTAGAAATTAGAATCAAGGATGAACTCTCTAATTTTTACCTAACATTATTTCATATTAAAATCGATATGTATGCGGATGTTGCCGTTTCTGATAACATTATAAAACTAGTGTCATATGATTTCAATGAAAACTTTACGTTGATTATAAAATGTGTCATTGTTTAAATGAAAGCTAAATTAAAAAAAAAAATCGAAATAAGGCGGTCAGTCAAAGAAAAAATAAATAAGCTTTTGTCTGTGGATTCTCAATTCAAAAATAGGAGTCAAGTGTTTTTTTATTCGTTTCTGAGGCCTTTTTTATTACAATTGATTGATATCCAATTCACTTGTAATAAATTTTGTCGCCTGGGACGGGATGTGAACCCGCGACCCTTGGTACAAATAGCCGGCACGCAACCACTACACAAAGGCCCAAGGGCTACGAGTCAAGTTGATATTTGGACCGTTTATTTTGAAAGTGGTGTAACTCCATTTTTTTTTTTTTTTTTTTTAATGAGATATCACATAATTTATTCTTAAATTAATGTAAATTTTCTATGTATAGCTAGCTAGTAGCATAGGCGCCGGAACTGGGGGGGGGGCAAGGGTACATTGCCCCCCCCTGGCATCCTACAGGGGGGGGGGCAGAGGGGGGCAAAATTTCTTCTTTTATTTCATTTATTTTTAAAAATGATATATTTTTACTTATGAAAAATAAAATCTTCTGAATTAAAAAAAATTAAAAGAGTAAGAAATTCATTTTTTTCCAAATTTTTTCCAAAAATTTTTGATAAAATCACTAGCAAATTTTTTAAAATTTTAATTTTATTAAAATTGTGATTTTATTTAAAATTTTTAAAGTTTTATAGTAGATTTGTTTTTGTTTTATACTATTTGATCATATCAAATTATTTTAATTTTCTAAAAAAAATTTTTTTGCCCCCCCCCTGATTCAAATTCGTTCCGGCGCCCCTGGCTAGTAGTAATTTTCTTAAAAAATTCCCATGTTTTGTACAATTGAAAATTGGTCGGTAAATAGATTTTTTAATGAACAGACATGTTAACCTTTGATTTTCTCGAAACAATAGAAAATGGACTTACACCACTTTCAAAATAAACGGTCCATTTGTTAAAGAAAAATTTGGATACTGCCCTGCTTAATTAATTGCTATTTGTTTCTGCTTGTAGCCATTATTTATTCAATTATTTTATATAACATAATATTATTATATATTAGTGTGATGTTTGATTAGCTCGACAGTTCGACTACATCTCTAACACACATGATTAACGTAACGTTATATAAAATAATTGTATAACTAATGTCTATACGCACAAACATATGGCACTTATCTAACGATATGCAAGATTTCAAAATCTCGGCTGTGAAATGAAAATTTTGTATTGTTATTTTTCTATACTTTATTTTTGTTGATTTTTAGTTTAGTTTACTTACAATATCAATTTAGAATTTTTAGTTTTTTTTTTTTTTTAATCTTAATATTTATTTTGATAATTACTAACCTTTGGAGTGTAGGTTATTTATTTATCTAGGCGGAGTTTTGCCTGGAATGGATCGACCTGGGGTTGGAGGGCGTTTGTTTTAAGCCCAACAGACTAATGTTTATTGGTCAGTTGGTTTAGCATAGAGTTAGAGCCCCCGGGTCATCGGGTACCCCGAGGGGATGTTGTTCGGTGGTACTTCCTGCTGAAACCCTCCTGTCTCGGGCTTTATTTTAGCAGTGTTAAATGTAGTTGAATGCAAGCAACTATAAAAGAGTCAAAAGAGTTGACATCCTTTTCTGTTAGCAATTTATTAACAAGTGTTTTCCTTTACCGATATGTAATTTTTATTTATTACACAGAGAGGAAATGAGATATACAATGGTCCACCGAATTCTCTAGTAAATAAAACGTTAATAAAAAAATTATTTTTATATAATGCCTCTTAAATTAAATTCCAATTGTTTTAATTCTTTCAAATGAATATGGTTTTATAATATTTTCCCTTTGAAAATTATTAATATCAGTAATGAAATTTATTGTATGGAAGAATGAATGTAAATTTTTAATGAAGCCTGAAAGGCAGGAAATAAAAGCTTTTAAAAATGTTGTGAATTATTAAATATATTAATAAATATATATCATTAAAACCATGTATTTAAGAGAGAATATACAAAGAAAAATATTTATTCAAAGGAGTATTAAATATAAATAAATTTTTAATAGATTATCATCTCTCGAAAACTCACACTACGGAAATAAATTAAGGAAAAAATGATTTAAAAATTCTGATAGATTACATTTTGATTACTTACTAAGGGTTACTGGATGAAAATTGAATTGTATGTGAAAAATAAAATTTTTGGGCCTGACCATGATTGAACCATTTACAATTGTGTATGTCCAATATAACTTGGCAAGGATATTATATAGGCCTATTTTTAGCCGAAACGTCTGCCCTGGTTTGACAATAAAGTGAAATATAAACTAGCTAGCTGCTTTGCTCATTTTTTCTATTTGTTGGTTTGAGTAGCCTATTGGATTCATGTCAAAAATTCGATGTCGAGATTTTGATGGATATACACGTTTTGAGGTCCCCTGAGTTCAAAAAAGTAGTTTTTGTAACATGGTCTGTCTCTGTGTGTGTGTCTGTGTGTTCAATTTAAAGAATGAAGAAACTGAGCTTGGATGTTGAAATTTTATATTTAAGTTAGACACCCCTCTAGGACGTGAAAATAAGCTTTTAATCAAAATCGGCAAAAAATACTATTACTTTAATGATGTACTTTTTCAGTATTTTTCAATTTTCTCAAAATTCGCTCCAACTATTTTGATTAAAATTTATAAATCAAATATTTTTTTAGATTCTCTTTAAAATGTATATTCTCATTTTACACTTGAAATCTTATGAAGACCACTTAACTCTTGTACTTCTTAGTAAAGGCAGGGGAAATGGTTGCCATGGTAACAAAATATAAATATTTTCCCATGATTATAAATTTACATCTTTATAAGCCTATCGGGCCCTCGGGGCTTGGTGTAGAGGTTAGCGTGCTAACCTCGTATACCAAACGTCGCGGGTTCGGACCCCAGGCAGTCCGATGATTTTATTTAAGCCATTTGGATACCAAATGGCTTAAATAAGAATGCCTGGACCCCATATATGTATATTAAATCAATAACGGTAATCGTAAATGTCTTATATGGCCTGAGTTACCGAAAAGACAGTGTGAATGTGTGTGGTATGAGTGTGAATGAGAAAAAAGTATGAAAAGTATAAGCCTATCGGTGGAAATTAAATATAAGTCGTCACAAAAAATCTGGAGGGACAAGCACAGAACATTTTTATTACTTTCGGTAATCTAAAATTGTGTGCTGTGCGACCAGTCTCTCCAGATTTTTGATAAAAATAATCTTCAAGAATTTTTTGTTCTTTGGATTTAAGTATTGAATTCATTTTTAGACCAGATAAATTAACTTATATTTAAATTTAGTGTGATGTCTTGTAAAAAAGTCTTTATTTTTAGTAACCCGTTGTCTGAACGCTGTAATTAATCTTTCATATAAACCGCTTTAGAGAGAGATTTGCTTTTATCAATTATTCTTTTTTTTTGTTCCTTATCAAAATAACTATGTCGTTTTTGCTATCTGAGATACTTGAAAGTGAGTGAGATTAGCGAGTAATTCCGAGACAAATGTATTTTTAAAGCCTTTTAAGGCTCCATGGGTTTTTCTTACTATTAAATGATATTAACATAAATATGAGGGATAGGCAAGGAGTTCTAGATGGGCTTGAATCTTCTCTCGTCTTTTTTTTATAATTCTCTAATTAAATTATAAAATAATTATAGAAGTTAATTTGAAATTTTGTACAGAGTTAAAAGACTCGATTCTTACCCTCGGGTTAGTAGATTTTCTTCTGTTAACAATTTCTTCAACTTACAGTATATTGACTGTTAAATTTTGATTTATTAAGCCACTGATCATATTAAATTGTATTTAGAGAATGAAAAAACTTGGCTAGTAATATCAATAAAACTCTGCTGTCCCACCAGATTTTTTTGTATATTTCCAAACTTGCGTTTTAAATGTTGACTGGGATATCCTTTCTTCAGGTGTCCCAAGTATTAGAAAAAATCATACACGAAAGAATTTGCCTTTTGTGCCACATTTCTAAAAAGCAGACGTTGCTTTCTTTTGTTTATGAATAAGGATTCCGCCTGTCTCTAACCCATTCCTCCCAAAAAAAAAAAAAAAAAAATTCCAAGATCGCGACTTTAATATTTTCTTAGCTCATTCATTTTATCAGGAGAAATGAAAATCTTTTTGGCAAAGTTTGATTGATTCTGATGTAATGATGATAATAATTAACTATTTTATCTCTTTTTCGATAAGAATTTCTTAAAAATTTTGACTGATAATATTAATAGGTCTAATTATAATATTAATAAATGATGAAAGAATTCTATTGATTTTCTATTATTATTTTTTTTAAAATTATCAATCAATTTCGTACGTAATATACATTAATAATTAATTGAAAAATACCAATATCGATGACTACTGAAGTTCTCATTATAATAATGATTATTTAGAAAATAAATTACTAATTTACCTATAAATTACATAAAAAAGTACATAAAAAAAAAAATTTAATTTAGCAATTTTAATAGAATTTCTTTAATTTAAAGAAACCGGTAATTCATTTTATCATTTAATTGTATATTTTCCAAAATAGAAAAAGAGAACTAGGTAAGAAAAAGTTGATACAAAATTGTAAAAAAAAAAAAAAAAAACTTGCAGACTAATCGGTAATCAAACATAATTCAACATGTTTATAATGGCCTTTTTTTTTAACACTCACACTTTTTTCTCATTTACACTCACATTCACACACACATACACACTGTCTTTTCCGCAACTTAGGCCATTTAAGACGTTAAACGATACTTGTATGTTTAAATATACCAGTATCTATTGGAGTCCAGGCATTCTTATTTGGACCCTGTTACGCATTAGTGTGTCAAGCGCCAGCTACCGAGTTTTGAGAAAATTAACATTAAAGTTTTTTGTTTTCATTGGATTATATATAAATTTTTTTTGTCAATTGTGCAAGTAACATTAAATATACATTTTTTTAGGACATATTTCATAAAAAATACTATTGATTATTTGGTATCCAAATGGCTTAAATAAAATCATCGAATCTTCTGGGATCCGAATCCTCGACCCTTGGTATACACGGCAGGCGCGCTACCAACTACGCCATGCCCGATGGCTATAATAGCCTTGCTCAAAAAAAAAAAAAAAAAAAAAAAAAATTATGCATATCCAAATATAATTTTTTTGATTCTAGATGATGATGCATTTTTAAAAGACTAATATAATTTCAAATGCAAATTTAATATATTAAATATCCCCAATCATTTAATACATAATAAACTGAAATTTTTTTATATCCCCCAATGGACCATTGCCCCACCCTGTGCATCTCTTTGTCCGGTGGTTAAGATTTCCTAATAAAAAATTTCAATTATATTTTATAACTTTGGTGCTAATTCACTTTTTTATTGAATTCTACCGTATATGAAATTTGATAAAATAAGAGTTATATAAGAATTAATTCCTTTCATTGAAAGAGAAAAAGTATCCAAGATATTTTTTGTCTTAAATAAAGTATATTTTTGTATATAGGATATATTTTTTTTTCATAAAAGAAAAACGAGCGATTTTGATTAACGCCAACTCTGTGACTAAGAATCTCGTGCCAAGTTTCATCAATTTTTCACAAGTAATATTCTGTTTTTTGGAACAGTCATTTTGGAAACGTTGAAAGGTTTGAATGGCAGGCGAGAGAGAGAGTTAAGGCAAAATTGGAATGGGTTTTCAGGTGGACCGAAATGTGCGTGATCTTCTTTTAGGAAGATAATGAAGATTCTTGACAGGTAGTTTGCGGAAATATAAAACCCACCATCTAATCCACTAAATTTGATGCTTATAAAAATGCAAATGAAGAGGAGAGAACCATTAAAATCAAACTAATTAACTGTAGCTCTTTCTGGACCTGTTTTGGAAGTATCAATATCTATAAAATTTCCTGCAACATTTTTTAAAGTGAATCTATTTTATTATTCAACTTATTCAATACTTCTCATCATTAATAAGTGCTGGAATAATTACTGAAATTAAAGTTGTGCACCGTGCTTGTCACACCAAATTTTTCGTGTCGAGTTATATTTAGTTTCCCAGAGCACCTTAGTTCCAAACTTGACCACTTGCATTTCATAAGTAAAAAAAAGCCAAAAAAGTCAATTGATTCAAAATTTCCATAGGTTCTGTGTATATATGATAACCTTTTAAAGGATATATAAAAAATAGTTGATTTATATATTTTAATCAAAATCGTTAAAGCCAATTTTGTGAAATTCGAAAAAAAAAGAAAAACTACATCAGTAAATTTGGCCATTTGGTTTCCAAATGGCTTAAATAAAATTATTGGACTGCCTGGGATCTGAACCCGCAACCCTCGGTGTAGAAGGTTAGCACACTATCCCGTATATGGGTGATTCTTTTACAAACCGAACACTTTCTGACCGACATGTTTTTGATTTGGATGAAATTTTTTTACGGGTTCTATAACGAAAAAAAGATAGCCATCCGCGAGGATTTTCTTTTTTTTAAATATTTTGGGAAATATCGAGGGTCGAAAATGTGAAAATTTGATGATTTTCTGCTTAGACGCTCACTTTTAAAAATTCATAACTCTGGTTCTATTTGAGCTAGAAAAAAACTTTTTTTACCATTTTAAAGTTAAAAGAATGAACTTTAAGAAAAAAATTGTTCCACCAAAATTTATTAAAGATTTCACATTGTTATCAACAATTGAAATCTTTAAATCGATTTTTAACAATGGGGCCCCAACTGTATTGCATTTTTATTATAACCATCGCATTCTACGTCGAATTTTATACCGATAACGGTTTTTTAATCGATGGAGAATCAATTAGTACTATTGAAAAAAATCCCGCCAAGTGTCTCATGCGGTAAAATGACGTCATATCAAAAATAAGAAAAAATAGTCCGGGGGTATTGAACCACTCTTTCCAAAACTATATTTAGATTTAATGTAGCTTTTATGGTCAAGTAGCTATCCGTTGCACAAGTAGGGCTATTTTTCGATATTTTTTTGCCTAAAAAATGAGGTTTTTCGAGAAAAAACCAATTTTGGAGTTAATTACTCGGGATTTTTTATTTATTCTATTAGAGGTTTTCTTTCTGCACCAAATGACATCTCATTTAGTCTGATCTGATTGGCCGTTCAGAATCCACAGGGGTTTAAACTTCAAATTAGAATTTACCGCAGCACGGTAAAATAAATGGTAGGAAAAAATAAATGGTGAAATCTTTAGCTGAAAACTCATTCTTTCTAACCGTATATTTCCCATAATTATACCTCTTAAGACAGAGGAGTTATTCAAGCCGATAAACTTTTTCGTGCAAAGATTTTTTTTCTTGCCCTAGAGCATGAACGAAAAAGTTTATCGGCTGGATTCAAGCCGATAAACTTTTTCGTGCAAAGATTTTTTTTCTTGCCCTAGAGCATGAACGAAAAAGTTTATCGGCTTGAATAACTCCTCTGTCTTAAGAGGTATAATTATGGGAAATATACGGTTAGAAAGAATGAGTTTTCAGCTAAAGATTTCACCATTTATTTTTTTCCTACCATTTTATTTTACCGTGCTGCGGTAAATTCTAATTTGAAAGTTTAAACCCCTGTGGATTCCGAACGGCCAATCAGATCAGACTAAATGAGATGTCATTTGGTGCAGAAAGAAAACCTCTAATAGAATAAATAAAAAGATCCCGAGTAATTAACTCCAAAATTAGTTTTTTTCTCGAAAAACCTCATTATTTAGGCAAAAAAATATCGAAAAATAGCCCTACTTGTGCAACGGATAGCTACTTGACCATAAAAGCTACATTAAATCTAAATATAGTTTTGGAAAGAGTGGTTCAATACCCCCGGACGTTTTTTTCTTATTTTTGATATGACGTCATTTTACCGCATGAGAGCACTTGGCGGGATTTTTTTTCAATAGTACTAATTGATTCTCCATCGATTAAAAAACCGTTATCGGTATAAAATTCGACGTAGAATGCGATGGTTATAATAAAAATGCAATACAGTTGGGGCCCCATTGTTAAAAATCGATTTAAAGATTTCAATTGTTGATAACAATGTGAAATCTTTAATAAATTTTGGTGGAACAATTTTTTTCTTAAAGTTCATTCTTTTAACTTTAAAATGGTAAAAAAAGTTTTTTTCTAGCTCAAATAGAACCAGAGTTATGAATTTTTAAAAGTGAGCGTCTAAGCAGAAAATCATCAAATTTTCACATTTTCGACCCTCGATATTTCCCAAAATATTTAAAAAAAAGAAAATCCTCGCGGATGGCTATCTTTTTTTCGTTATAGAACCCGTAAAAAAAATTTCATCCAAATCAAAAACATGTCGGTCAGAAAGTGTTCGGTTTGTAAAAGAATCACCCATATATGAATTTTAATCAAAATGGGAAAACATTTTAAACTCCCTTACCATAACAACCATTTCTCCTGAAGTACAAGAGTAAAGTGCGCTTCAAAAGATGACAAGGGCAAAATGAGAATATACATTTTAAAGAGCATGTAAAAAATAATTGATTTATGAATTTTAAACAAAATCGTTAGAGCGAATTTTGAGATAATCGAAAAAAAAAAAACTGAAAAAGTACTAGTACTTTTTGGTCGATTTTGTTTAAAAGCTTATTTTCACCCCTTGGGGAGGGGGGGGGAGAGGGCCTAACTTAAATATAAAATTTCAACCTCTTAGCTCTTTTAGTTCATAAGATATTTTTTTCACAGACACACAGACAGACAGACCGGACTCAGGGGTGAGGTCCCCTCAAAACATGTATATGCATCAAAACATCGAATTTTTGACATGATCGCAATACTTTGCCTCTCTATATATTTCATATAAAGGGTATGTAGAAATTGACGTATCGTAACGATTAACAAATTAATTTTTGTAGAAATTTTAACCACCGCTGACTTTGCATAGTCCTGGATTTCTTGATCAATTAATCATTAAAATACAATAATCAACTGGTCATTTGGGCTTCCTATCTTCCTGTAAAAAAAAAACGCAACAATATTTCATTCAACCATCAAGGATAAGTTGAACTTTTTTACTTAATTTAAATTTAGGAATCAAAGAATTTATATATTAAAATTAGGCAATCTGCTAATCAGAGAGACATCGTTGTTTGCCTAATCAACACAGGACGACGTGGATATTGTTTTTTTTTTTTTTTTTTCATTAGGCCTATATCGATATAGAAAAATCACATTTTTTAAAAATAAAAATTTTAATTATTAGGAGAATTTTTAATTATGGACCACATTTTTGTATTAAATATTTTTAATAAATATTTAATACAAAATTGTGGTCTTAATGTTACGTAATGTTGTATAAACCACGTTTTAATAAATATTTAATACAAAAATGTGGTCTATAATTAAAAATTCTCCTAATAATAATATTTCAAACCACAAAAGCTTTAATAAACACATAAAAATTTTAACTTTCCGAGTATTCCGAAAAAGATTAAATTCTCTTTTAATCCCACGATTTTTTTTTTAATTAAAAATGTCTGCTTTTTACCAAAAATTCATGTAAATTTCTTCTCTCTAAAATGTGTTAAAAATTACTCACTCTCCCTAGGTGGGAAAAAACCATTTATTTTTTTAAAACAATTAAGGATTTTTTTAAATTTTTTATTTTCTTACCTCCTAAAAACCACGCAGCTCTTCAAAACCTCAAAAATAAAAAAAATTTTATTATTATTCTCCCCCTCCCCTTTTTTTTTTATTATCATCCTCTCAATAAACAAAAAAAGAAAAATAAATATTTAAAATATAAAAACAACCCCCTCTCTTAAAAAAAACATCAATAATTTCTTTTTTAACTCGAATTTTTTTTTTTTTTGTG
Source organism: Euborellia annulipes (assembly GCA_023213315.1). Lineage (NCBI taxonomy): Eukaryota > Metazoa > Arthropoda > Insecta > Dermaptera > Anisolabididae > Euborellia > Euborellia annulipes. The sequence continues at coordinate 133,450 of JAKCPI010002872.1, forward strand.
ATAACGTTTATTTAAATATTTATAATCATTTTGTTTTTTATTGGAATATTTGATTGAGTATTTGCCATGGGACCAAGATGTTATTTCTACACTATCAAAAATATATTTTGAATATTAAATAGATACTGGCGACCGTTGGCACTAAATGAACATATTCATATAGGAAATATAAATTATACACTAGGTTATTTGTTTCAATTTATTTTATTGACTTAATACGTATTTCGACACTAGGTGTGTCATCTTAAGAAGTTGACACATGGCTGACATTTTCCCTTTTCATCTGGGAATATTTTGAATATTTTATAACTTGGATATTCATTAAACATACGGCAAAAATTCAAGAGGTTATTTACTTGAAATATTCTTAGAATATTTTGTCGTTTAATGATTTTTAAAAACACGCATTGTTTCGAAGATATAAAGTTAACACAATTTTTGAAAATAACAATTTTTTACCAAAAATTCATGTAAATTTCTTCTCTATAAGATGTGTTAAAAATTACTTACTCTACCTAGGATGGAAGACTCCAATTAATTAGTTAAAATCAATAAGGATTTTATCGAAAATTTTGTTACCTCCGAATCTTCGAAACAACGCGGGTTTCCAAAAATCATCAAAGATAAAAAAATATTTTTAGAATAGTCCACCCCTTTTGCCGTATATTTTATAAACACCCTGTAAATTAACAAGCGAAGTATAAAATTTTATAATAAATTAATAACCATGTCTCTATTAAAGAAGACCTTTCAGGAATTTCTATATAACTTGAAATAGGGGGACAAGAGTGGGGCAAATTTACCAACAACGGGGGCAGTCAATAAAATATAGATAATATCAACAGAGAAATAAACAAATCTGGTGTGACTGGTCGCACATATTTAGTTTCCGACAGTACGGTACATTAGAATTCAAGATGTAAAATTTATAAACATGAGAAAATATTTATATTAAAAAGTATATCAGTAAAATGTTTAGTAAAAATTGTTTGAAGTAGGCCTACACTTTACTGATCTAAGTCAGATTTTTCAAATTCATTTTCCGGCTTTTCCTTCCATAGAGCCAATGTTAAATCTCTAGAGATCTAGAAATCTCTAGAGATTTGCATGTTAATTTCTATTCAAAAACTTTTTACACATTAAAAATTTTTTTTTTCCAATTCTTATGAAATTTTGTACCTATTTAGGATTTTCCATTGTTTATATCCAAATATGAGATTAAAATTTTGAAAAATAACCATTATTTATTTCAAGCAGTCAAAATTTAAAATATACAGAGCTTATGGAAATTTTGAATTAATTGACTTTTTTATTTTACTTATGAAATACAAGTGGTCAAGTTTACTAAGGTTCTATGGGAAACTAAATATATCTCGACACAAAAAATCTACGGATAAGAGAAAGTTGTATGCTGTGCGCCAGTCACACTAGATTTTTTCTTTTGAAGAAATAATTTTATTTTTAACACAAGATATGAATATAACTGTTATATGCTTAATGAAAATAAATTTAATTTCACCCTTGAGGGGCCGAGGTACTTGCCAGATTCGACATCCGTTAAATAGCTTATTTCCAAGCGATCTCTGAATGGAGGGGAATTTAACAAGAGTTTTGTTTACAATCAAATGTAATCAAGGCGTTAGCTGAGTTCTCCAAACACATAGCTTACATCATCCGGCGACCTTGATTAGATATATACATGTAGAAGAGCAGCAGGCTTGAGTAGTCAGTCGTTATTCAGTTGAGTCAGTGATAGGCTATAGCTTACAGTAAACAAAATAGAACAGACATGTGGCTTTATTTGATTGCTTTTGTGGTGCTTGGTGTGTATCTCTGGGCACGCAATAGATACAATTTCTTCATCGATCGAGGTCTTAAGGGCGGTCCAAAGCCTGTCTTTCTCTTCGGCAACTTTTTCAGAGTGATGTTTCGCAGACAAAATATGTAAGCTGGTCTATATTATTTGATCAAATATGCACTAATTTATTTAATTATCAAAACCTCTTAGATGTCATCACCGTGAGTGTCTGTCATTCGGTGGATTTATGCCGTATATCAATTGTCAGTCATATTTTAGTTGCTTTCTTAATTTTTTTTTTTTTTTTTTTTTTATGTCTTTTTCGACAACTAAGGCCAAAAGATCCCATCCCTATTTATTTCAAATGATTTGTAGTCAAATCAAATGAAATAAATTTTTCTCGTTCTTAAAATTTGATTTTTAAAATTTCAACATGACCCAAATTGTTTCAAAACGCAAAGATTATATTGTAATTTTTATAATGGTTAGACTATAATTTGGGGTACAAAATTATTTGGAAGCTAAGAGGAAAAGATTGTCCCAGGTGTCACGCACCCCATTGTTGGGATCGAAAGAGAAAAATATTCTGAGCCCAAAAATCCATGTTTGGAATTTTTTGATTAAGTAGTTAATTAGTAATTAATTAATAAAAGTGACCAATCAGGAGCGCGCTCCAGAAGAATAGAAAATAAGTGGGATAGTAGTAGATAAATGACAGAGAAGCTTCACGAAAATTGTTTTGGTTAATTAATAAAATAATTTTGATGAAGCTCAGGAACCTTCTTTTCAATTTCCAAAAGGATTCGGACCAGTAGGTTCAATTAAAGTCAAAAAAGTTTTTTTTTAAAACAAAACCTTTATTTGACCCCAGACAATGTTTCGTCCACTTGCTGTAGGACTTCTTCAGTGGTTGGCTAAAATATTAAGACAAGATGTTTTTTTTTACTCCCTATTTTTTACAAAATAAAATTAAAAATAAAATTGTTCTGTAAGTTATAAAAGAACAATTTTATTTTTAATTTTATTTTGTAAAAAATAGGGAGTAAAAAAACATCTTGTCTTAATATTTTAGCCAACCACTGAAGAAGTCCTACAGCAAGTGGACGAAACATTGTCTGGGGTCAAATAAAGGTTTTGTTTTAAAAAAACTTTTTTGACTTTAATTGAACCTACTGGTCCGAATCCTTTTGGATAATAAAATAATAATAATTATTATTGAAATACAAAAATGAAAAACTCAAAATAAATGACAGAGAAGTTTTTCTCTCATTTATCTACTATTATCCAACTTATTTTCTATTCTTCTGTAGCGCGCTCCTGATTGGTCACTTTTATTAATTAACTACTTAATCAAAAAATGCCAAACATGGATTTTTGGGCCCAGAATATTTTTCTCTTTCGATCCCAACAATGGGGTGCGTGACACCTGGGACACCCGGTATAGTATTTAAATTATTCTCAATAATTTTATTTAAAAATATTTTTTTTAATCCAAATTTTGGACGAGAAGTGAAAAAAAAAGTTAGGGTAACTACCTCCTCTCCTTATCTAATTGGTAAAATAAATAAATAGATTGAATTAAACTTTCAAGTCACGTTTCGGTTGTCTTTCGTAAATATGGAAGTTAAAATTAAAAAAAAAAAAAAATAAGAAATACATTCAAGGCATCCCTCTTTATTTTAGAGCAGAAATATAGTTGAAATTTTTGTTATTTATTTAGCCAGGGGCCATAGGCCAAAATAAAGTTGAAGTTGTAAATAAGCCTCTTGTTTTTTCTCTCCTTTTCTTTTATATAGAGCAAATATACTCTGTCCAAATTCCGATTTTCAATGTTTTTATACCATTATATAATACAAAACTCATTCAAAATATAATAATAATAGTCTTGAATCCACGTCTAATAATAAACTAATTGCGCTTTGAAATTTTTTTTTTTTTTTGGCGAGAGCAAAATTATAATTTACCAAGTTTAGGTGTATGCAGGTAATAAAATTTTATTTTATGTGCACAGAAAAAAATTTAATAAAAAAGTTTAATATTTTTCTACATCATGAGTCTACGTCTTATTAAAAAAAATAAAAAAAATATGTAAAAAAATTGCCAGAAATTTTTCAAAACAAATAGGCCTATAAAATATTTATTTAATAGAATAGATGTCGGTTATAACAAGTAATATTTTTTTTTATTTTAAGGCCTTTTCGGCATCTGAGGCTATTTTTTTTTTTAAACACTCACACTTTTTTCTCATTCACACTCACAATCACACACATATTCACACAGTCTTTTCGGCAACTCAGGCCATTTGGTATCCAAATGACTTAAATAAAATCATCGGACTGCCTGCGGTCCGAACCCGCGACTTTTGGTATACGAGGCTAGCACGTTAACCTCTACGCCAAACCCCGAGGGCTCTGAGGCTATTTATTTCTATAGATTGAATTAAACTTTCAAGTCCCGTTTCGGTTGTCTTCCGTAAATATGGAAGTTAAAATTAAAGAATAAAATTTAAAAAAAAATTCAAGAAATACATGCAAGGAATCCCCCTTTATTTTAGAGCAGAAATATAGTTTAAATTTTTGTTATTTATTTATACCTTTAGCCAGGGGCCATAGGCCTAAATAAATGTGAAGTTTTAAAAAAGCCTATTGTCAGTAGATCCCTACCCTTAAAAAAAAAAAATTTTAAAAAATTTTCAAAAAAAAAAAAAACCCTTAAAATGTTAAAAAATTTTTTTTTTAACATTTTTTTTAAAAATTTTTTCTTTTCAATATTTTTGGGGAAAAAAAAAAAAAAATTTTTTTTTATAAATAAAATCAGTGACCTAACCATTCTCCTATTTTTTATTTCACTTTTGGAACAAATTATTATCGTAGATTTAATAACAAACTTGAAAAAAAATCATTGTGTGGTTTTATGAAACCACGATGCAAGTGAAACTTTTTTTCGGATCGTATGCGTTTAACTGAAAATTTTCAGAAAATTATTCAATTAAGGGTATTAAAATCGCGTTTTTAATCTTAACTTAATAATTGGAAAATGGGAATGATAATGCGAAATCAATAGAGGCATATTAAAAACTGTGAACAATATTTATTTAGTAATTAGCCGCGCCGCCCGCCGAAGGCGGGCGGCATTTCTAGCCAGGAGGGCTTCGCCCCCCCCCCCCCCTGGATATATATATACAGTATATATAGATTGAAGATTTGAATATTTTAAATTATTTTAAAAATAATATTTTATCAATTTAAAAATTGAATTATTAAATTTCAACTTTCTTATTTTTGTCGTCACGGATTGTGACGTCATGATTTGTAGCGTCATGGCTCTTGACGTCATGGCTTGTAACGCGACATGCTGATAGAAGAGCCTAAAATTTTGAGAGGATATAATAAAAGTTTAACTTTAAAAAAATTAAGTATTTCAATTAAAAAAAAAATATATTGTTTTACGTAACTTGACAGATAATTCAATTTTTTAATTTAAACGAATAAATAATTTATTCCAAGATTAATATCAGTGTATAAAAAAAAAAACAAGTTTAATGAAAAGTAGTAATTTCTCTCATTAGAATAAATAAATAAATAAAAATTTAATTCATTTTATTATCATTTAATTGGTATTTGAAATAACAAAAGATAATAAAAATGAGCGTAGAATGGGGAATTCATAATAAGAAATTATGGAAATTTATGGATAAACTAAAAAAATTAAAAAAAAAAAATTAATTTATTTTTAATTAAATATAGAAGCTTAATATGAAAGGATATGCAAAGGACATAGCTTTCGGTAATTAGAATTTTTATATCGTGTGGAAATAAGTTTTAATGAGATTTTTTTTTCCTAGCGTTTAAGTAAAGATAGGTTGGGATTAAGCAAAAATCTTAGATAAGTAGTTGGCTCAAAAGAGAAGAATGAATTTTTTTAAATATTATTGACACTAATTAATGAATGAAGAATATTTAAGAGAATAAGAGCGTGAATGTCAATGCGACCATCCCTGTGTCAGTGAATAAAAACAAAGTTTTAATGGGGGGGAAGAACAAACAGATAAAATCAGATTTTTTAACAAAATCAATATTATAGTTGCCACTTTTGTGGGAAAAGTCAATTTAAAAAATACGTAACAAAAATATGCAAGATAAAATTTAACAAATAAAAAATGTAGATATTTTAACTCAAGGGCTTATATCTTGTGATTACTTGGGTGTGTAACATGAAATACCCGAGATAAGGCTGGTCTCCTGCTCATTCATACCTTTCTCTTCAGCCCTTCAAGCACTAAAGCGAGAAGCTTTACTCGATCGTGCCTATTTTAAATGTAAAAGATACAAATTCGGTGTTTATTAAGGTGCCTATCCATCAGGCGACATCTAGTGTTAAAAATTATAACATCTGTAATAACATCAGACGATATACCGACTGTTATCTAAAACTACCTCAGAGAAAACTCCTCTGAATATTAATATATCGCCTGCTGAGTGAGAATCATAGTGGCGAAAGTCCGAAAATTCAATTTTTGAGAAGCCTACCAAATTTTGTTAAAACGATCTTCTCTTGTTAGTGCCAAAGTGGTAAAAATATATTTCCATTATTTGCTATTGATTCTGGCCCATTCATTTGTTGCCCGGCTATTTAAATGTATTGTATGTATGTTTACAAAACTTTCAAACGTATTTTCTTGAATTTCACTTGATATCATAGCCTAAGTATATGGTATAAAGAGAAATAATTTTAATGACCGAAAAGATAAAACGTAAGATCTGGTACAGATTTTATTTTACCTTTTAAAATTTAAAATTATTTCACCATTTACCATATTCTTACATAAGGCTAAAGCTATCAGGTTGGGACTTAATTGTGGCGCTCACTGTACAAGATTTTATAAAATTAAAATAATAGAGAAACACATATGAACTTTACATTTAGTTAAACACCTAGATTCTCCTTATAGTAAAACTATAAAATCCTCCTTAGAGCGTTTTTCTCTTCAAACTAGAATTGAATTTTTTGACCAATCACAATACTCCTTTTTTTAGATTTAAACTGACGGGAAATATAAAAAAAAAATAGATTGCTCTTTATTAAATTGAACCTGAACGTTCTAAAAATACACACAACAAAAATTTATATATCCTCTATTTCAAAATTGAACAAATGTCGAATCGAAATTTATATTTTTTTCTATTTATTGAACAAATAGACAATCATTTGATTGAAAATCCTATTGATTAAAATATAATTTTATTAATTGTAAAATGGCAATTTTTACTTTCTCGTACCCTATATATGAAATATATAGAGAGAGAAAGTATTGCGATCATGTCAAAAATTCGATGTCGAGATTTTTTTTAATAGAAAACATGATTTACTTTTTATTTGCTCTCTCGGCTGCTGAGGCATTTGGGGCTATAGTAAATACATACAAGAGAAGATAATTGTATCATATTTAGAGCTTATCTCTTATCTGCATAACAGAATATTAATCATCAAATTTATGACTCCTAAATTGTTTAAGGTCCTTCTCAAGTCTAAGGTCCTAAAAACAAAAAAATAAAAACTATTTTCTATTAAAGCCTATGTTTGCTAGAATTATTTTGCTGAGATAATTTTTTCGTGTCTTCCTTCAAGAGGACATTACCTAACTATAATTACAGATTGTTTGTAAATAAATACTGTATTAAAAATATATAGCCTATTATTTATAAAGTAATTCAAAACTAGCCAAGAAAATCAATCAAACCTTACTGTAATGCTGGGCAATACTTTATAAATAATATATTGTTTATAATATTTTAAATACCATATGTAGTTGACCGTCTGATGAAGTAATGAGCCATGAGTGAACCGAAACGTCAAATATCAGCCGGAGTAAAATTGTTTTTATTTGTGGCTGCACTTACTTACTCAATTTTTACTTTCTTTATTATTATTTTAACAATATTAGAATTAATGTATTAAGGAATTCTTCATTCATTTGATAAAATTAAAAATTTGTTAATAATTTTAATATTTATTTATTTTCAGATATGAATTAACCAAAGAACTCTATGATGAATTCAAAGAAACTGGCGGCTTAGGAGGAATATTTGGATTCTTTACCCCAAGATTATTTATTGCTGATAAAGAATTATTGAAAACTATAACAATTAAAGAATTCGATAATTTCACTGACCATAAATTTCTTGTTGATGAAGATGAAAATAATTTAAGTAGTAAAAATCTTTTTGGATTAACAGGTACATTTAAAAATATTTTTTTCCTATCACTAAATTGTCCTTTTTTTTTTAACTTTTACTAACTAATTATATGTATTTATATTCACTTAACCTAAACGGAGAATATCCTCTCTTTGAAGACATACACTATAACCTTCTCCCTACGAGAGTGCATCAATGAAAGGGATAGTAGTCTCTTGTAGTTACCAGAGGTCTATTTTATATAATCTTTACACTATATTCTCGTTTCCATTCCAAAATCAATAGAAATATATAAAAGAAGTAAAAATTGAATTTTTTAAATCTTAATTCGGCACTGCTGGCTGCATACAAAAGCAACGCAGGCAGAGTATGTCTTGGCTAGAATTTACCTGGTGCGGTAGTTCAAATTTTTAAACTATGAAATATTAACCTTGTTTTAGACCTCATAAATACGGGCTTGACAGAAGGTTGAGAATCACTGACATAGACAATATTTATTAATTACAAAACATATTATTCAACCTAATTTATTTACACCAATCGACATAAATTATTTAAAAGTACCTGTCCTTAGATTTTTCAAAAAAAAAATTTAAATATACAATAGCTACATTTCAATTTAAAATTTGTAAATTTTTTCACAAGTTGTTGAACCAATTAATCAAATTTCTTATTTTTATTACAACTCTTGATAAATGTTCCATATCTAATCAAAAATAAATTTATCTCTATTAACGATAAAATTTATTTAAGTATTTGTAAATATTAGTAAAAAAAATTGACTTCATGATTTATAATGATATAATTATCTCAAACAACTGGTATTACGCGGACCCCTAGGGAAAGTCTTAGGCAATGTCTGAGGGGTGAAAATGTCAGTGAGAAATTAAATTATTTTGTATTTTATTTGACTTGCAGTAGCCATTATCGAAATATACTGTAAAATCCGCCTAAGTTCAAATGACAAAATTGTAAAAGCTGATATAAATTACTTAATAATGGACAGATGGATGGCACTCTCAATCCTTCTTAACATCCCTTTTTGAGGATGATATAATTTTAACTTCCTTCATGATGATGTAAACTATGTTTTTAAATTTCATTAATACTGTGATCGGCGTGGCAATTATAAAATAATAAAAAAAATATGCATAATTAACTCTATACAAATAGGCTATATATTGTTTATTTTTTATTTTTAGGCCAAAAATGGAGAAATTTACGTTCCACTTTAAGTCCAGCATTCACTGCAAATAAATTGAAAATTTTATTTCCACTCATAGACCAATGCAGTCGACAGACAGTCAATTACCTAATTGACCTCTACGAGAAGGAACGTTTGAAAACTAACAGACAAGATCCTATCCTCAAATTGGAATTAAAGAACATATTTACTCGATTTACGAATGACGCAATTGCTACAGCGGCATTTGGTATCGAAGTCGATTCATTGAAAAACCCCGACAATGAATTCTATAAAATGGGCAGAGAGATTACCAATTTTGGAACACTCTTTCAAACAATTCGTTTTAGCTTACTACAAATCTCACCAAAACTCTTTAAGGTAATTCATCTTAAATAGTTAAAATTTTAAAAAATTGCTCATTTTGTTTAATAAAAAACTCAGTTTCCATCTCATTAATGAATAAATAAATCCAAAACTCTTAACCAATATTTAAAATGAGTTTAATCAACAATTTTTTTTTTTATTAGCCTAATTTTCTTATTTGGACCTTGTTACGCATTAGTGTGTCAAGCGCCAGCTACCGAGTTTTGAGAAAATTAACATTAAAGTTTTTTGTTTTCATTGGATTATATATAATTTTTTTTGCCAATTGTGCAAGTAACATTAAATATAAATTTTTTTAGGACATATTTCATAAAAAATACTATTAATTATAGCATTTGAAACAATATTCCGTGATTAACTCAATTTTTAATTTTTTGGCGCTTGACACACTAATGCATAACATGGTCCATTATTCTCCTATTTTCATTTATATTTTTTATTTCTTTTTAAATTCCCAAAGTTTTTTATTATGAGTTATAGACGAGCCAGGAGTATTTCAAAAAGATATAAAAGAATTTTGAGTTGTAAATTTATTTGATTTGTTTAAAGTTGTGACCACTCGGTTAATGCGGATCAAACTTTGTTCTCTCTTTTGTTGAGAAAATATACCTTAAAAGAATTTAGATTTTTTAGAATATAGGGCGTTGAAGCACAAAAAACTAATTAAGCATATTTCCTTCTTAGCAGATTAAATACTTTTCCAAATCTAAAGCTTTAATTCAACCAGAATCTCTGATTTAGAGAATAATTAAAATTTAAAGTAAACATTAAATGTAAATTTAGAATCTTAAAAAAAAAAAAAGAAAAAAAAATATAAATGAATGGAAGATAAAGTTAAGAGAATTAGGAAAATTAATAATAAAAAAAATCTCTCGTTAAATTCATTTCAAAAACTCTGATTAAGAAAAAGTATTGGATTTATTTATGCCTATATTATCAAAATTAAAAAAAGTAAAAATGCACTTTTCTAAAAAATATAAAACTTACCCAAATTTAAGAGTTGAGAAGTAAGCAGGTTACCTGAAAATAAAAAGAAATTTTATTTACTATAAAAATTCAAAAATAATAACAATTGCTTTTTAAAATTATGGTTAATTGTACTATACGTGCTCAAGCCCCCCACCCTGGACTGTTTCTCGATAGTCATAGACCTTAGCCACTTTTGCTTTCTTTCCCTTTAATTATCGATAAATATAAACGAATAATGGCCTCCGAGGCCGAAAGAAAAAAAAAACTTAAAACCCCTGTGCCTTGAACAGAGGCTTCTCAAGTTTATTAAACTTAGAAAACCAAGAATAAAAGCGTATGCTCAAGAACTGTTTCACCGAGTTTTATATTAAATATTTTATCGATTGAAAAAAATTTCAAGCAATAAAAAAAGTTGCTTATTCTTGAAAATATGGTGTTAGACAATAAAATAAGTATATCAAGAAATAAAAATCTTTACTAAAAGAAAACTAATAAAAACTATTAACTAGTTTTAGAGTTTTTTAAATGAAAAAAAAAATGAGAATGTATCGTGATTCCGTCAAGCAAAAATGCCCCATACAGTATATTAACAGGGTGTCAGTCTCTATCTATTGTATAAATATATGAAAAACTTTTATTATACGGTGTGGTTTTATAATGCGTGTAGATCATTAAGGGGATGGTCAAAATAAAGGAAAAACTCCTATAAACATCTATCTTTAAACGCTTCTTTCACCAGATATCTGCTATTGTTTTTTTACACTAAATAATATAATATTTATTATAATTATTGATTTAATTGATTTTTCTCAAATTACAACTCTAAATTAGCGAGTCCCCAGCAAAAATTCAACTCAATCGGTCAATCTGTTCAAAAGATAAATTATTTAAAAAGAAGCGTTTCCTGAGAGATATTTTTAGAATCTTTTTTTTTTTTTATTTAAACCAGGGGCGTATAAAGAAATTTTTTCGGGGAGTGCCCGAATGGAGGCACAATAAGTTCGGGCACTCCCCGAAATTAAGTAGATACCGGTATATACCGCTATCTATATAGATTCGAAAAATTTCGGGGGGGGGGGGGCTCGGCTCCCCCTTATATACGCCCATGATTTAAACCAATATACTTAATTTAGAAGCTGTGATAAATTTAATTGAATAATAAACAATATGTTTATGATTTTTTTAGAATATCCAACCCCTGAATTATTTCGCATTACATCATCTCATAGCATACTCATATTCCTCATATTACGCCTGTTGAGAATCATAGCGGCGAAAGTCCGAAAATTCAATTTTTAAGTTAATTCTACCAAACGTTGTTGAAACGTCTTCTCTTTTGAGTGCCAAAGTGGCGAAAATATATTTCCATTCTTTGCTATTGGTTCTGGCCTATACCTAGGGCTGGACGGTAAACCGGTTTACCGGTAAAAACCGGTAAAAATTTTTTACCGAAAACGCGGTAACGAACCTCTAATTCGATAAAAACCGGTTTTTTTTCGAAAGTCGGTAAAAACCTATTTTTCGGGCGGTAAAAAATTTTGGTTCGGCGAGAAAAAAATGTTCCGGCAAAAAATTGGCGTCTCTAAAAAAAAGGTAAAATATTTTTCCGGCCGGGAAAAAATTTTGGTTCCGCGGGGGAAAAAATGTTTCGGAAAAAATTGTCTCTAAAAAAAGGTAAAATATTTTCCGGGAAAAAACTTGGTTCCGCGGGGAAAAAAAATGTTTCGGCAAAAAATTGGCTCTCTAAAAAAAAGGTAAAATATTTTTCCGGCCGGGGAAAAATTTTGGTTCCGCGAAAAAAAAAAAATGTTTCGGCATATTTTTTCGGCCTGGGAAAAATTTTGGTTCCGCAAAAAAAAAATGTTCCGCGGCGGCAAACTTTGGTTCCGCGGGCGGTAAAAAATTTTTACCGACTTTCGAGAAAAACCGGTTTTTTTCATTATCGAGGTCGGTAATGAAAATCCATTACCGTCCAGCCCTACCTATACCTTTGTTGCCCGGCTATTTAAATGTAAGCTTATATGTTTATAAAATTTTCAAACGCCTTTTCTCGAATTGTTGAATTTCGGACTTTCGCCACTATAATTCTCAGCAGGTGATATATCAAAACATGATTAAGGGAAGTGTTGGCTAAATCAATCATGGCTCTTTACCATGTGAATATCTAATTAATGAATTGTGATAATTAGATGATTGATGAAATGTTTTCAGAGATAGAAAGGTTGTCTTCAAATTATTAATCTTTCTAAAGAAAAGTTTCTTACGTTTTAGTTAATTTGGCCGAAAGGAATCTTCAGTGGAAAAGCTCTGGACTTCTTTCGAGATACTGTCGAAGAGACAATCAATCGTAGAAGAAAAGAGGGTATTGTGAGACATGATATGATCCACCTTTTGCTCGAAGCAAGCAACAAATCACAACAAAAACGAGAATCGGATTCCCATTTGGGGGAGGCTATTGGTAAGACATTAACTTACAAACACGAGATGGAGGAGATTGTTTAATAAAACAAAATTGATTTTATTTCCATTATTAATGTCTTTTTTTTTTTTACTTTAAATTTGAGAAACTTTTTGAATAAAATTATTTCTGAGAAAATGTTACTTATGTACAAAAAAAAGTACATGGGATTTATTTAATATATTCACATTTTAAGGAATAAAAAGTTGTTAGTCCGAATTAATTTGAATATACGTAAACTTGGGATTGAGTATTCAAATTTTCAAAACTAGAATCAGGCATGGAAATTCATTATTGAATTTTAAGCTCGAATAATTAAACATGAAAATATTAACAACCTGTATTTGATTAAAAATCAACTAGCCATATTTAAAAAGAGAAACTTAATTTAGAGGCTGTGATAAATTTAATTGAATAATAAACATTAATGTGTTTATGATTTTTTGGAATAATAGTTTGAAATGAGGTTATCATTTGAACTTTCATTAATTGAATAATAAACATTAATATGTTTATGATTTTTTTGGAATAATAGTTTGAAATGAGGTTATCATTTGAACTTTTCATTAATGTTATTTATTAATTTACATAATAATAAATTATTGGAGTTACAATAAAAGGCTAATATAATTGAGTTGTGAAATTTTTTTTTTAATTACTAAGCGATTTATTCACATATTATCTTCTCAATGTGCTAATGGATTTTTTTGCCCGGGTTTTTTTTTTTTTTTTTTTGTATATTGTCAGGCTCTTATTTACCTCTAATATGGGAAGTTGACCCGTATTTCTACTGGTCTTATTTAGGAGCTATGGGTGATTTTTTTGATTGAATTTATTGTAACTGTTGTTTTTAGCCTGAAGATAGTGAAAATGAATTGTCGAAACGTATATATGAACAGAAGAAATTATTAATACAATGAATTCAATCAAATAAAACAAATTTTATTTTATACTCAAATCCTCTAAACAAGACCATTAGGAATACAAGTAAACTTTCCACCAAGGAGAAAAGAAATTTTTGATGCCCAAAATGACTATTAACTAAGGATTTGGGTTTTGGATTTTATGAGGAATTGCTCCTTCTCAGCCACCCAACCCAGGGCTTTCGGAAGATCCCGGGTATCCAGCCGGAGCTAATGCCCCTTCTCAGTCACCTGGGTTACCCAATAATCCTCATTTTTAAGGCCATAGGCCACCTCAAATCGGGCCCTTTTTGTATGGGGGTAAGATTTTTCCTTTCTCTCACTTTCCTACTCTAAAGCCGGCCATTCATGATCGCTCCAAATGGATGTCATCCATTCACTACACGAAATCCATTTGTTTTTCCCCACTCACGGTCAGTTTTTGGAGTGACATCGCTCCAATTGGACGGATGGAGCGATCGTGAATGGCCGGCGTAAGTGGAGACTTAGGCAATGTTTGAATTTTTTGCGGCAGGCTGGATTCGAACACGAGTCAAGTTGAGAGTTCAGATCCGTAATCTACAGCTTAGCCACTTGCCTCCTCACTATGAACTATGAATACAAATCAGTGGCGGATTAATGCAATTTTGTCGGGGGGGGCGGTTTTTTTTTTTTTTTTTGTTTTATTTAAGGACTTTGTCGGCCATTTAGACCCCTTTCCTATTTATTTAAATTGATTGGTAACAAATTCAATTGAAATTAAAGAGCGGAAATCATAATTTCTTTAGATTACTAGTTTTTATAACTTTTTGAATTTCTTCTCGTGGGGGGGGGGGCAATCGCTCCCACTGCCCCCCCCCTTTAATCCGCCCCTGATACAAATACCGTATTTCATCGATTCTAAGACACTTTTTTTTCAAAAATAATCTTTTCCAAAATGCGGTACGTCTTAGAATCGATGGCGTCTTACAATCGCTGTCAATCAAGGACATTGAATTTTTTTTTCTCAAAAATTTCCAAAATTCTTAAAATATTTTCTCAAAAACTAGACTGCGTCTTAGATTCGATGGTGTCTTAGAATTGATGAAATACGGTATAAAGTTTTGATCAAAATTTGTAATTATAATTTATTATAATTAAAAAAAAATCCATTTTTACATTCTCTTACTTTTTTTTTTTTTTTTTAAACATTCACACTTTTTTTCTCATTCACACTCACATTCACACAGTATTTTCGGCAACTGAGGCCATTTAAGACTTTTTACGATAATCAGTATGTTTAATATATCAATTGGGGGGTCCAGGCATTTTTATTTAAGTCATTTGGTATCCAAATGCCTTAAATAAAATAATCGGACTGCCTGGGGTCCGAACCCGAGACGTTCGGTATAGAGGGTAGGCACGCTACCAACTACTCCAAGCCCCTTGGGCATTCTCTTACTTAAATATGTTAATATTCATGTCAAAAATTCGATTTCGCATCAAATTTTTAAGTAAAAAAAAAAAAAAAAAAAATAGGGATCTCATTCTTGTCTTGAAAAACATTTTCTTTTCATATCTCTTTAATTATTATTATTTTTTAAATGGGAGCTAGGCAGTCAAATAATAGCCTCTCTTACTGATCAATCAATATTTGTAGGTCTTGATAAACTCACTTGTTTTTAAGTTTATATTGTAGGCCTATTAACTTATTAATCAGAATACATTATCAATATATAAAACTAGATTTTATTTTAAGTATAAACGTCTTTACATAGAGAGGCCATTATTTGGGTTGCCGAGCTCTAACTTATCATTATTATTAATATCAGCTTATTCTATCTAAAAGTTAATTTTTATTTTGCAGAGTTAACTGATTTTGAAATCATTGGACAATGCATTCAGTTTTTATTCGCTGGTTTTGATACAATTGCAACCGCTCTTTCATTGACATCATACCAATTAGCTGAATATCCTGAAGCTCAAGAAAAACTGTTTTTAGAGCTCAATACTGAATTTCAAAAACTGGAAGCAAATAATCAACAAATTGACTATGAATTTATCCGCGATATCAAATACCTTGATATGTGTCTTTCAGGTATCTAAAATATTTTTTTAATTTTCAATAATTAAAATTAAAGTGTATCTCAAACTCTCTGATGCACCTTGAGATGTGGCCAGAAATGAAATTTAATTTTTTCGATATTAATTATTTTTCTATAACTTTTTAACTTGATCCTTCTAGATTACATGGAGAATATTTTTTGTTTTAATATAAGGTGCTCTCCAAAGTTTTAATTATTTTTCAAGTGCGCTCTGAGTTTAAAAAGTTTGAGAAACACTGACCTAATAAGGTCGATATTTAGAATTCAGGCCTATTATTCTCGTCCTAAGTTATTTCATTTTCCAGAGGATGAATAACATTTTTTTTTTTTTGAAATATGAATAAATTATCAGCATTTATAAATATTATATTTAGATACTGTCAATATAATATTTATATCAGTAAATTCCATCTTTCTCTCCAATCAAACAGATCCTATTTGGCACCGAATATATCGACCTTCGATATTTGGAAATTAGATTTAAATAAACACATATCCTTTCCAAGTTGGCATTTTCAAAGGAATATAAACATTTTCAACAACATAATTTATTTTTAAATAAATAACAATTTTGAGATAGAAAAAAAAAAACAGAAGATAAATCAATTTTAACAGTAACCATGTTAGTGAGCATAAAATCTCTTATGTTTTTGTATAAAACACTAACTTAGTTAGAAAAAAAAAACCTCTCTGTTCTAAGGGGCCATCCCACGCACAAGAGGTCTTAAACCCACACACAAAGCTTATTCCTAGAAGAAGAAATCAATCAAAATCAAATCACCTGGTCCACTTTCTTTCAAGGCCAGGAAAAAAACAATATATGTACTATATATACATAAGAAAATTCTTACTTTCTTTACAAAATATGTCTAAAAATATAAATCAACAAATTTTATACCTTTGCTTGCGATGAATGAAAAATTCCTTCATTCAATTAAAATTTCTCTTTTTACTATAGGTAAAATAAATTTTTAGCTTAGGCCTATACAGTTTCTATAAATTCAAAAAATACAAATTTTTCTAATTATGATTTAAAAAATACTTTCTCTCTATATATTTCATATATAGGGTAAGGGAAAGTAAAAATAGGCGAATAAGATGCAAACTTTAAAATTAAAAAAAATTAATCCACTATATTAATAGAAATCAACTCCAGGGCTCGAAGAGATTTTGAAAAAATCCTGATTAGAGGCTTTAATTATTTATTATATTTTTATTATAAAAAATATTTTTCAATAATAGGTCTATATTATAATGGAGGATTGTTTGAACTTGTTTGCTGGATAAGGGATAAATGTCCGATTTTACAATAGGTGATTGAAACTTGTTAAAAACTTGTTTAGGAAGTAAAAAAAAAAAAAAAAAAAAAAAAAAAACTAGTGAATAAATCTCCTTTCTATAAAAGTTGAAAATTCTACTTTATTCATATTTAATTGGGTAAAATATACAGTATATACATGTATGTACGGCGAGCTATTGCAAAATTTTAGGTAAAGTTTTAAATTTCCTTCTCTGACTTTTTTAAAAACCCTTTTCAACTACAGGGGCCATTAGGGATATTATTTTATTTAAATAATTTATATACGTAACGATGACAACCGTGAGGCGTTCCACACGCTGATTGCTCTGGGTCACCAATCACGAGCTTTCGCCGCTCATGGCATTGCTTAACTGCAACGATTGTGATGACTGTTGCTCTTCTCCGTTACCAGGCCCCGCGGTTCGTTCCCTGACTTAAAGTTTTAAATTTTATATAAAACGCAATGCACTGACTTCCTATGTGGTCTGTTTACCACTCTCTCCCGCTGATTGTCAAGAGTCAGAGGAAGTGGATGGAGTCAGAGAGGGAAATTTAAAACTTCAGGGAAGGAGCGAGGAGCGGGGGGTCTGGCAACGGAGAAGAGCAACAGTCACTACAATCGTTGCAGTTAAGCAATGCCAAGCGCGGCGAAGGCTCGTGAGTGGTGACCCCGAACAATCAGGGTGTGGAACGCCTCTCTGTTGCGTCGGTATTAATGTATATAAATTATTTAAATAAAATAATACCCCTAATGGCCCCTGTAGCCGAAAAGGGTTAAAAAAAATTCAGAAGGAAATTTAAAACTAAAATTTTGCAATAGCTCGCCGAAAGCGAGCAAGGAGGTCCAGGGGGCTGGCAGGTGGCAAAGCAAGAATTTACTTAAAAAATGAGTAAAGCACCGTTTGCGAATATTAGCAAATGATATTCAATTTTTTTTTTTTTTAATGTTTTTCAATGCCATTTAGGTTATTTGTATATTATAATATTTACATATATAAAATTTGATGTTTAGTAATAGCTACGGGCATTTCCATTATGGGAATTACATTTCATTATTGTATTTACGTGTTTAAATAGTAATTTTCATTTGAGCGATAATTAATGCAAGACTCTATTCAATTTAAATGAATATTTGAACTTATACATTTTTCCTATTTTCTTTTAATTTATCAAAAAACACACAGGTCTATATATTAGATGGAGGACAGTGGAGAGGAGATGAGAGTTCTTTTCAACAAAATGATTAAGCCTTTTCGTACATTTGTTTTTAATATCTGGCTCGAACGAATATCGAAATCTATTTTTTTTACCTAGCATAACAACTCTAGCCACTCGTGATTTAAATTATATTATAAAATTAGACTATATAATAGTCAGCGTTCTAAAATCATAGAATAGAATATAACAATTCCATTAGCCGAGAAACATGAGATAGTTCTTTATTAATTAGTGTAATATACGTTTTGCATTTATATTGTTCATTAAGTAAATGTTTAATTACAAAATATGACAAGGCTAACCTCACACCAGATTTTTTTGTAGATTTAATTTTGACTGAAACTTTAGATTATCAAAAATAAGAGTTTTTCGATGTACAGATCTTCACCCACATTTTTATTTTAATTATAGCATTATTGATCAATTTATTTTTTGTATTTCCCAGAGGCACTTCGTCGAGTTCCTCCACTATCACAAATAGATAGAAAATGCACTAGAGATTTTACATTTCCTGCAACCAAAGATAGACCTGCATATACAATTTATGAAGGTGAAGAGGTCACATTACCATATTATGGTTTTCATATGGATCCAGAATTGTTTCCAGAACCAGAGAAATTCATTCCAGAGAGATTTAGCGAAGAGAATAAAAACAACATGGATCCAGCGACATATATGCCCTTTGGAATTGGACCCCGCATGTGCATAGGTATATATTTTTGGGAAGTACTTTTACTACAAATGAAAAAGATATATTTGAAATTTGGAAACTTGGTTATGTTTAATTAATTAATTATCAAAAAACAAAATAATTTGGCGTTTAAAGACATTTCTGACTAGATAGAGATTGACGATGGCACTATAATAACCGCAGTGGGGTATGGCTCCTAAATATTACCCGTTTCATTAATCAAAATGACATTCCGATTTCTCCTTAGGAGTTTACAATTGAGGATGGACAGCCAAATCCACAAACCTTAACCATTAAACAAGACAAGAGAGAACCGCAACCCAAGTTTCACTCTCTCTCTTGAAAAGCGCCATTAAAATTTTATAATTACCTTTGGTTAACTTAAGAGGGAAATAAGAGCACTACGGATATCGATAAAAACACTTAAAATTCTCAGCAAAAATAAATAGCAAATTAGTAAAGTTATCTTCCTTATATATATTTTTTTTACATCTGAAGTGAATTTGTGTTCTAGCTAATCGATATGCCAAGATGGAGTGCAAGATACTTCTTTATTATTTTTTGAAGACTTTTGAAGTAGTACCAGTTGAAGAATCAATAATTCCTTTACAAATTACAAGAAGAGTTTTTGAAGTTAAACCAGACAATGGATATATGGTTGGTCTACGGCTTAGAGAAGGAGCCACCAAAGTTTAAAATTAAATTAATATAGAATTTTTTTTTTATAAGCATGTAAATAGTAATTATAGTGAGCAAACTATCCCCACCGACTCTGAGAATTTTGTAAGTGTGAAATGCTTTTTTATTTATTTATGATCTTATCCGATTCTTTAAACCTATTATTAATTATATTAATTAATTATTATTATTTTTTGAAATTCCTTCCGAAATCCTGGTTTATTTATTCGAGATGCTTCCGTGCACGAAGACACCCACCCGGCTTCTAGCCGTAGACATCTACCGGAAGTTAGATTATTTCCAATCTCTAACTCCTCCTTCTCCGTTCATTTCTAGCTAACGAGCTAATCCTTATTTCGGATTCCACCTGTTTCCTTTTATCCAATCTCTTATATACTAGGGAGGATGTCCTAGTTTGCTAGGAAGGACCAGTGTGTGCCTACTTCTTTGAAGATTAAAGCAAAGGAAAAATGTCTAAATCTTAAGTTATACGTTTACCATCTATTTTCAAGGAAGACTGGAATTGACTAGTTTTTCTAATCATTAAATTAACGAGAGAAATGTTAGGTGAACGTGTTTTAAGTCTCCAAGGAATACTTCATTTTTTTGTCTGTAAAAAAAAAGCGTGGAAAAAATTAGTAACAAAAAGTCATTTGAAAATTTAATAAACGTTTTTCTACTTTTATTAAATTATATCTACCCTTTAATTTTTTTTTTTTAATAATTAAATTGAAACATATGTGGTTAGTAAAGGGTTGAGAAAAGAAATAGATGTTTCTTATCCTTCATCCCCTTCGCTTAACGCCCCCCAAGGGTAATCTTGTGATATTTGAGTTCATTTCTATGTATAACCCTCCCTCTCGTTCTCTTGGTGAAAATTGGTGTTGAGGGCGGAAAAAATATAAATAAACGCGAGAGAGAAGAATGAAAATTGAAATTTTTTTTGTCATGTATTATATTCTTGTATTTAAATTTATATGTATGAATAAAATAATCCCCAACACAATATAACCAGAAGAGAGTGATACTGTAACGCCCCAATTTTCCTCGCAAGGAGTAGGCTGAGAGAGTCCCTCCTTAAACTATCTAACTTACTATAGATTGGTTGGAAATACTAAAGATATATTAGATCTGCGCAAGAATTTCATACGAATCGAGGGTTGCATGCAACAGTCTCCGGTTGCAAGAGGCTTAATGCGCATGCGTTGGGATTAGATGATGATGGAGGGGGAAGAACCCCCCTCCACAGCCTTTTCTCGCACAAATTCATACAAAACGACACAGTCTAATTAATAAACAGAAATTTTATTCTTCATTAAGAAATTATTAACATAAAATTCCTAATAATCCAAAATTAAATTAAGGTGCGCGTCTCGAGATGCTGATTTTGAGAGGTTGCAGCTGCCACAATTTTGAAGCTATCGAACTTTTTTTTAATTAAAGCTATTTGATAGAAGACCTTTTTTTTTGTTTTCGGAAAAAAAAAGTTTTTTTTTAGATTAATCACATTAAATAAAAGTTATTTTTAAAAAATTCGTTCAAGATCTTATAGATAATTCAATTAGGCCTAATCATTGTGTTAAAAAATAAATAATTTTTTGCCTTTAATTAATTAGCTGGAACCTTTCAAATGAAATGGAATAAAACGCTTGTTTCCCTATGGCAAGAACTAATGTCATCTCTTGCTAGAGTAACTAGCTTCTGAATAGGCTATTAACTGTTTTTCGAGACGTGCACCTTAAAGATATTATTACAAAGAAGAAAGAAAATGTAGACTATTATTTTTATCATGTTCTTGGATAATATAATGTCAATTTATGATAAACGACATATTCTATTATTATTATTAAAAATGTCTGTCAATCTTTATTGATAGATCCTCTCCCTCTCTATCTCTCTCGTTTGATTAAATTGACGTCGTCGTCCTCCTCATCGTGGGGTTGTTTATCCCTTGAGGGGATGGATTTTTCCTCTCTTTCTCTATATCCAACTCTTAAGTCTGTGTGTATGACATCTCAAATTTATCGAACAAGTGAAGGGCAAAAGGGCCTCAAGGGCATATCTAATATACTTCAAAACGATTGTACTTTATTCTTTGATTGGATATCGATTTGAGGTTCCACTCACATGCTTTTATTATTATTATTTTTATTATAATAATACAAATAATGTAATTGATATGTTAAATTGCTTTTCGCAATTATAATTTAGAAAATAAGCAAAATCATCTTACAACTCCTCGTTTTTTTTCTCCCCAAGATATTTTTAATCTTTTTTTTCGTCATCTGAGACCGTAGAGAGTCAGAGATTGATAATTTAAATAAATTTAAGACCGGAAAGCTAACCATATAACCTAGGTAATGAGGTAGGGAAAGTCGGGCAAAACCGGGTAGGTGGACAAAATAGGGATTTACGTTTTATGGCTACATTTGTGGGGACACTTGACCGAAACTTGTACTATTCCAGGTGAACTTAAGTCCTATAAATCATCCGTTTTTTAGTAGTGCTTTGTTAAAATGTTCAGCATAAGTGGTTGCCGAGTTCTAAATAAATTACAAAAAATGTTTGGAAGTTAGCCTATAATTATCTCGTCAATTTACATGCTAAATCTATATAGGTCTCTTCTTCTTCTTTCCTCGCCTTATTCCCTCGGTGCGGGGTCGGCGGATCTCACTCTTCTTCTCCACTCCTCTCTTTCTAAAGCTGTTGTCTCCGACAGTCCAAGCTCGGTCACCTCTATAGGTCTGTTACGATGAAATATCAGTGGAGGATTCAGAGATGTTTCTCGGGAGGGGGGGTAATCTGGAGTGACTAGTCGCACAGCACACTTTTTTCTTATTTTCGGTAATTTAAAGGCGCATTCTGTACTTGTTTGCCAGAATATAAATACAAATCAAGTTTTTAAGTATTAATTTTTAAAATTTTACATTAAAAATACATTTTTTTTTTCAAATCTCAGGGGGGTAATTACTCCCTTTACCTCCCTCCCCCTTGTGAAATATACAGCATATATCATAAATGTTTTTTTTTTTTTAATATAAAATTTTAAAAATTGATATCTAAAAATTTGATTTGTATGTAATTTATTCTGGTAAACAAGTACAGAATACATCTTTAAATTGTCGAAAATAAGAGAAAGTTGTGTGCTGGGCAACCATACAGTCGATTATTTATAAGTATATTTTAAAGTTTCGCTTATAGGCAATTTTATTTTGCATAATATTTCAGAGGTTTTATAAATTATTTTTATTGATTCATAATTAATTTTTGAATAGAATTTTTACTTTTTGACGGTAAGAGAATATGTCTCCTCTGGGTTATGAAACAACAGCCTTTTTTCAGTTGAGGCTTGCTCCCATTTATTTATTAGTTTGTTTGATGGTAGAAGTTTTGACGTTAATTTTTTTTTAGACTGACTACTGGAATTAATAACTCCAATATTGTAAAGCGAAGGGTGATTCGACGTAAAGGGGAGAGTCGAAGAACTTTATCCCTCTCCCGTTCAAAAAAGAGAGAAATTGATTCCCATTTAATAGTCCTCTCGTGAAATTGTTCTCTGGCTACAGTTCGGAGTAGAGAATAATCTATAATCACGTTTTATAATTATATTATTAGGTTATAATGGCATTCATAGTAAAACTTATACTATAATAAAATTCCTAGCAATAATTTTACTCTCATATATCACTACTAATAATTAAAGAAGATGAAGAAGTCTATTAAAATATCCATATTTCAGATGAAACAATCAATTTGTTAATTAAATTTGATCAAAAGACACTTAAGAAAATGAAGATGATTATTATTATTTATAATCAAAAGGAAATTAAATACTTGTTATATTTTAACAAATAACGAGTTTTCTCTTGTACACTAATATTCCATAAATAATATGAAAACCTATTACAATACTACTTGCCAAAGAAGTTCAACCAATGGAAGTATAATAAGAAGAAAGATTCTCTTTACCTAAAACAAAAGAGAGAAATAAATATTAAAATAAATAATATAACATTCATTTAATATTACTATGACTAGTATATGAGTCCACTGAAAAGGTGAACTCTTTGTACATGTAATCATTAAAGTTGTAAAGGTAAATATCCATATTACTTATGGACGATATTATATAAAGGAACCAAGCGACATTAACCTAAATCTGAGATAAAGTGCCATTTCATTTGCCTAATTGTAAACAAACCCAATGGCAATGACTTCTTTTCTTGTTTTATACAAAAACAGTGCACGGAGTAATAATGTTGTGATTTTAAATAAAGAGGTAGATCTTCTTTTTCCCTACAAGATGGCGGTTTTATCTCATTTTCGATCATAATGGCGCTTGGTTCCTTTATGCATATCATGGTCCATATAGCTTTATTCATTAAATTACTTTAGTTAATACTTTTTATTTTAAATTTACAGCATTATAAAAATTATTTTTCAAATTAAAAACTGATAACTTATTTATTAAAAGTTGATCAAATTGTTGAAAAGAAAAAATTCGTTTCGAATATTAGTAAACATGCTATATGAAATTTTATCTAATTTTCTTCGTAACAATTTTGCCAAGAGGTAAACAAAAATTTTAACTATTTCAATAAATTAATTTGAATTGTTTCTTTCACTCTAAAAAATAAAGGTAGCCTTTTGATTAATTATTGGAAAATAAAAATTCCTTGGAAAAAAAAGGAAATTCCTCTTTGTTCTTTTTATCAGTAGATGTCAATATTTCTTCTAAATTAATATTTCTGTTCAATGTAGCGTTGAAATATCGACTAAATGTAACTACATGTTCCATTTCACAAGAGCAAAAAAAAATATATAAAAATTATAATAGGACCAGGGGGATAAATGTGTAAAAAATAACATTTTATCATTATCTAGTGCCCGTGACTCAGAGAGTACTTTAGCTTCTTGTGCCTAGGAAAAATTACTGATTCACACCCCGTCTCAAGCGAGAAAAATTTAGAAAATGGCCAATCATTTGAAATAAACAGAGATGGGGTCTAATTGGCCTAAGATGCCGAAAAAGACCTTAAAAAATAAAAATCTCGTAGGGCGAATTGAATAGGTCATTCGTTTATGTCCATTTGCACCAACATATCTTAAATCTTAAGCTCCCCTTGAGCCTTCCATAACCTAAAAAGCGAAATGGGGCATTTTACCTTTTCAATTATTTATATATAGAATATATATTTTTTTGAAAGAAATATATCTTATTGTTATTATTTATGCGATGGAGGCACAAATAGAGGATCTTAAGACCCGATTTCCTGTTGATAAATTCAATTGTAAGATGTAAGAGATGTGTTGGTGCAAACGGGCTTTAGTTGTTGGCTATATGTGAGTTTTTTTTGTTAAGATTCTCATTTCTTAATGATGCTGGTTATTCTTTGTATGTTCTATTTTCTTAATTAATTAAGAGTTTTATTTATTCTAGATCTTAATTGTTAACTTAAAAATATTTTTTAAGAATTTTCGAATCAAAATGATACAGTCTTATCCCGATGTTATTTTAAAAATTCTGATTCCATAACAATCCATGATTGTAATAAAATTTTTGGGTCCCACTTTGAATAATTCGCATAAGTATTTTGCTTTTAATTTCCATATATAGAAGCAGTTTGTATATTCAAAGATGTACTTTAATAGTATTCATAAGTTGTACGTGACGTCATCCCTTTGACATGGTAGTAAACTATTGAGAGTTTGACGTCCCTTCCACACCTCTCTACCTTTATTAAGAGAAACACCCTCCAGTCTGAGTAGTTACTTAAGTGAGGGAGAAGGAAAATGGGGCTTTAGAACTTGGACTTGTTGTTTATCAATATGTTGTCATCAACATAGTTTGATTTCCTTGTGAACCCTCAATCTATAAAAGAAAAAAACTAATAGCTAAACTAAATTGCGTACAAGAAGAGAAGATAACTCAATAAAATAGCAATTTACAGTTATATATAGTTGGAATTTTAATAGAATTATAACAACAAAACTTAAATAATTTAATTTTGAAACCTATTATTAAATAAATAATTAATAAATAGTATTAAAGTTCCTATATCTTTAGTAGAAGTAAAACTTTTCACCAGTAAGTTCAGATTGGCATAATTATTTGGATGCTCAATTTACAAAAATCTGGAGTGACTGATCGCACTAGATTTTTTTTTTCTGTTGAGATATATTTAGTTTCCCAGAGCACCTTAGGTACTTGACCACTTGTATTTCATAAGTAAAATAAAAAAGTTAATTGATTCAAAATTTCCTCTGTATATTTTAAACGTTGACTGCTTGAAATAATAAACTATGGTTATTTTTTAAAATTTTAATCTCATATTTGGATATTTTATAAACAATAGAGAATCCCAAAAAGTATTTCAAAGGGGACCACAGTAATAGTACTTTTTGGCCGATTTTGTTCAAAAGCTTATTTTCACGCCTCATGAGGGGGGGGGGGATTAAGATATAAAATTTCAACCTCGTAGCTCTTTCCGTTCTTAAGATATTTTGTTCACAAACTGACCATGTTGCGAAAGCCATTTTTTTTTTTTTAACTCAGGGAACTTCAAAACATGTATTTCCATCAAAATCTCGACATGATCACAAAACTTTCTCTCTATATATATTACATATATAGGCAAGAGAAAGTAAAAATAAAAATAAATGTTACGCAAAGCAATTTATAGCTGAGATGTTATATTATTAATAAGAGGGATATGAAATGAGAGATGCAGCTAAGGTTTTTTATTTTTTTATTTATTCAATTCCCACAGCTGACGTTTCGGTCCCGTGTTTGGACCATCTTCAAAGCTGTCGAAAAGTCATTATGAAAGTGTCATAGTGGATTTTTACATTGTTGAACAAGCTCATATACAATAAACATATGTGTGGATATGTATATTGTATACAAGTTTATTCAACAATGTATCAAATCCACTTTGACATTTTCATAATGACTTTTCGCCAGATCTGAAGATGGTCCAAACACGGGACCGAAACGTCAGTTGTGCGAATTGAATAAATAAAAAAAAGAAAAAACCTTAGCATCTCTCATTTCATATTACATATCTCTCTTATTAATAATAAAAATAAATCACACAATTAGTAAAATAGTATCTAACATTAAGGATTCTTCATTTTTACTTTCTTAGCGAAAAATTATAGATACTTTTGGCATATTATTATACACTTGTTTATTTATTTTTTATTAATTATATTATTCCACATATGCTAACCACTATTGATTTATTCCTAAACTATTTTTACATCATTGAATATCGTTTGCATTTCGGTTCCCATTAAATAATTTTTTTATTTATTAAAATGCATATTATATCAGAAAGCCAATATTATAATTAAATGGACTTAATTATGTCCATTTTAAACATAACTTTATGTTAAATGTTTAAACATTGAATTAGCGGCGGGGAGGGAACAGGAGGATTAATACAATTTAATATATATTACCCAACACTTACTCATAATTAATAATAAAAAATAACTGTCTAGTAATTATAGTCTACTATACAAGCTGTGTATCCCTACATTAAACCAACCCGGGTAAATGTAATGTCTGTGGTCCTCCGAAATGTAATTTTGTTTATTAACATATTAAAAATTAATTTGATATCAATGAAAGAATTTTAATAATAATAACATCCATAGATCCTTTATATATTATTAAAATTAATGAATTGTAAATTTCGGAGAGGATTTTTTGTTTTTCCATAACTTGACTCATCAGTGAGATAAAAACAGAAAAATGGATTCATATTACAATATATTAGCGATTTTTCAGCGTAGTATTGAATTCACGAAATTAATTGCCCTCGTTTAAATAAAACATCTGAAACAGATTTTTTTTTAAGGTATTTTACAAAACACAGAAAAAGATAAATTTAAACTGGTAATAAATTTGTTTAAAATCTTTTTTGGCATTTGAATACATTTAAACTCCGTCCCTATTTATTCCAATTTAATTGAAATAAATTTTTCGCCTGGGGCGGGATGCGAACCTACCTCTACCTCTGGGCCATAGGTCAAGGGAATTTGGCCCTTGTTGAAACATTATGATATATGATTTACCTAATTAAAGCAAATATAAAAAGCTCACTCTTTAGAATCTTAAAAATGTGTATTTTTCGTTTATATTTCGCTAGGAATTTTATTAGATCACTGCTATTCTTACTACTACCATGGTTTGTAGAAATTGGTTCATATGTTTGTTTAGTGATAGGTAGGCAACTCATATGGCCAACTCACTATTAATTTTTTTGATTAATTCATGCTTAGGCTTAGCTGGTAAGCCATTAAACAAAACCAACCATAATTCAGCTGGTCATTTCCCACACAGCACAAAATATTGCAGCAATGTTGCAGAAACATTGCGAATCTTGGCAACATTGCAGCGGCAATATTCCAAACTAGCAATATTGCTGTTTGAGCTGCAATATTGCATCAATGTTGCCGCAATATTGTCAACATTGAGCAAGATTGCAATATTCCGTGCTGTGTGGGTTGTGTTGTCTATCTTTTAGTAAACAAATACGGATCAATTATTTAGTGAGAAAATTTATATAATTTTATATCTATTTATTTAATAAATAAAGTTAAATGGTATTTATAATTTAATTTTTTTTTTTTTTTTTTTGTATTTTATCGATGATCTTTTGGAAATTCTTTTGATAAATATTTTCTAAACTACCATTGAGTTTATGTTATGTTAAAGTTGTCTTGTTTTCAAGTTTGATTCTAGGTAGAAACTTGGAAAGCTCTATTAAGAGATAGAAAGTGGTTCGAGTGTATAATTTGCTAATATTTTGGAAAAAAAGAAATTCAAGGAGTGTGGGTAGAATATAATCGCATTTGAGCAACCCTTGACATTGGCACGCGGGGCTCGTCGACGACAGCAGAGTCCAAGGGTGGTTAGGCCTTAAGGGTTAGGGCGGTTTAGGCTGCCCG
This sequence comes from Euborellia annulipes, assembly GCA_023213315.1. Classification (NCBI taxonomy): domain Eukaryota; kingdom Metazoa; phylum Arthropoda; class Insecta; order Dermaptera; family Anisolabididae; genus Euborellia; species Euborellia annulipes. The sequence goes on from JAKCPI010002872.1 coordinate 162,273, forward strand.
GGGGTGGATAGAACCTTAGTGGACGTGCTCCGACTCTTGATCAAGCAACAGCATCCAACGAGGACGATCTTCCGGAATTTAGAACCAGCCCTAGCCCAGTTGAATTTCACTTGGCCCCATCCCAAAACCTCATCACCATCCACAACACTACTCTAAATTTATATATCCAATGACAAAATGTCAAAAACAGTCATATAAATAGAGAAGAATTTTTCTATTCAAAACCACTCGAGACTGGAGTAAAAAAAAAATAATGTTAAAAAAAAAGATGTGAGATATTTAATAGGTTAACGCAATCCACTCAGAATTTTTAAAGAAAAAAAGGTGCTAATGTGAAAAATAAAATCGTCGAAATCAATTTTCTATTTTAGTAATGTTTAATGGATATTCAGTCTTCTTTTCAAATTCGGAGTCGGTATTATATAGGTCTAAATCATTCAATTTCACACTCGTATTTTGGGGGATATTAGGCGATACTGGCCACTCCGAAATTAGATTTGATGATACTGTCAGTCTTTTTTTTTTTTTTCTCCTCTTTTAGGGGGGGCCGGTGTGCCAATGTGGGGGGGGGTGATGCGATGTATATTCTACCCACACTCCTTGAATTTCTTTCTAGGAAGTTGACATTTTATATGTAAGTTGGGTATCCTCCTGGGACGTTACACAGAGCTTTTAAACAAAATCGGTCCAAAAGTACTAGTACTTTACTGATTCACTTTTTCAGTTTTTTTTTTTCAGATTTTCTCAAATTTCGCCTTTAAAAATCAATTATTTTTTAGATGCTCTTTAAAATGTATATTCTCATTTTGCCATTGAAATATTTTGAAGGCCATTTTACTCTTGTACTTCATAGGGAAGATAGGAGAAATGGTTGCCATGGTAACAAAATATAAATATTTTCCATGTTTATAAATTTTATATCTTGAATTCTAATATATCGATGGCCCTCGGCTAAGGTTGGTAGCGCACCTACCTTGTATACCAAGGGTCGAGGGTTCGGATCCCAGGCAGTCTGATGGTTTTGTTTAAGCCATTTGGATACCAATTTGGAAACCAAATGTTATCGTATCAAGTCTTATATGCCTAAAAGACTGTGTAAATGTGTGTGAGTGTGCATGGGAAAAAGTGTGAGTATTTAAAAAAAAGCTAAATATCTGTCGACACGAAAAAATTCTGGGGGGGGGGGGTGCGACCAGTCACACCAGATTTTTTATAATACAATCATTTTGAAAACAGAAACACATTCCATTAAAAAAAATATATATTTATTCTCTTTTTCATATGCATAGGATAATTATTTATTTGATTATTTAAATTGCTACATTCAAGTTCATAAAGTGAAATTGTGCTGCCTATGTGTGTGTATTTATATGTATTTATATTGAATTGAAAAACTCTTTTTACATTTTACAAGGATTTTACATTGAAGTGGAAATGTACAATTCAATATCGTGTTTAATTTGAATATTTTTACATAGCAAAGAACCTTAAAATATATTATGCCCTGTGTTGGCCTGCAGTCTTTCTTTTTACATTTACTTGAAGCTTTCCTTTTATTTTGTTCCTTTACAATCGAGCAAGATATATTAGAAGATGAGACTCATAGGCATAGAAATGGGAGGGGCTAGAGAAGAAAGGCTTGAGTCCTTTCGCCATAGCAAACATGCTTTTTCTCTATAAAAGACAATTTTATCTATTACGTTCTTAGAGGGAATGCTAACTTTAGCTGATTGTTTTTATAGGGTATAAATCTATAAAAAGTCTTAATAATGATGTGAGGTGATTGAAAATTTTTTAATAAATATTTAATATATAAATCAATATTTGAAAGGAATAGACGTTGGCTAGAAATACAGTAAATATAAAAGGAGTAATTAGAGGGAGAAAATAAAGTAGCTTGTCCCGGTGGAAAATTAAATGATAAATAATTAAATTTTTTTCTGCTAGTTTTTAAAATTTTAAAAGTTTTTTCAAAAACTTTTCGGTATGAATCCATTTATACCTCCATCCATATTTTTCTAATTGAATTAATATATAAAATAAATTTAGAAAAATTTTCCGATTTTTTTTTAAATTTGTTTAAGGCCTTTTTCGACATCTAAGGCCATTTATACCCATTCCCTATTTATTTCAATTGAATTGGGCCTAAAAAGTTAAAAGAAGTTAAAATCACAAGTAAAAAGATAATCAGAAAATCTTTTGTTTCACGACCAGATTTTTCAATTTAAAAAATAATTTTTTTTTTTTTTTTGATTAATTTTAATTCTACTCTATTTCGCAAATAAAAATAAACTCGAAAATAATAAAAAATAATCCTAGTTTTACTATACAAATTGAAATGTAAAATTTAATTAGAATGAAGTATAAAATTTTTATGTATCTATGTTATTGAATTTTGCTATTAGTTCGATTAAATTTTATTATATACTGAACTACTACTTTATTCGAAAATTGGGAAGGCTGAATAGATAGTGAAATTATATATCAATAAATTTTTGTTTTTAATTAGATGCAGCATAAAGGATAAATTCTAGAGTTTAGACCAAAATTTCATTTGAAAAAAAAAATTCCCTTATGCACCAATGCGAGTTATAGTCTTTATTAGCGTATATAAGGATATTAATACAATTATATTCAAAAAATTTAATTGATGAAATTTCGATATATTAACTCTAATTTGTATATAGTTGAGGATCACGAGTTACCCAAATTATAATAAGAATTTATTGTATTTCTCATATAGGGGCTGCATAGTACTATCCTTTTTTACTTTCTCTTTTCGATATTGGTATTGGACATCATAGATATAGAGAAAGACGTGGGGACTAGAGAGCCTAGAGGAAAAGCTGGTAACTCGTGTTCAGTTTTTTACTTTCTATTACCTATATAAGTGAGAAAGCAATGTTATTACTTCAGAAATTGTCGAGATTTTGATGAGTATACACATTTTGAGGTCCCCTATGTTAAAAAAAGATGGTTTTCTCAACATGGTCTGTCTGTGTGTCTGTCTGTCTGTGAAAATATCTCAAGAACGAAAAGAGCTAGGAGATCGAAATTTTATATATAAGTTAAGTACCCCCATGGGACCTGACACGAAGCTTTTGAACAAAATCGGCCAAAGTATACTAGTACTTTACTGATGTACTTTTTCAGTTTTTTTCGATTTTCTCAAAATTTATTTAAAGGATTTTGATTAAAATTCATAAATCAACTATTTTTTAAATTCTCTTTAAAAACTATATTAGTAAAATTTTTCGTGAAAATTGTTTTAAGTACACTTTACTGATGAGGAAGCATTTGAAAATCAGGGGCATCTATGACGTGCGTGGCCAAGTTTTCAACTAAACATATCTCGACAAAAAAATCTGGTGTTACAACACTTTACACAACTTTCGATTATCGAAAATAAGAGAAAGTTGTGTGCTGTGCGTTAAGTCACACCAGATTTTATTTTATTAACTATTATAATTATCAATCTCTTCTCCTCCGCCCCCTCCTCCTCTCTCATTCTCCCTCTCTGTATTCTTTGTTCCCCTCTTACTAATTAGCCAATCAGATCTCTTGGCGCCAGAATTCGCCTTCTTAATAAGCAAGACCTGAGACCTGCAGAGGTCAGTAGTGAGGAAGACCTTGTCTAGTGTTAATCCACGTTGCTCTTCGTAAGAAAACCGAAGCGTTCTCATTCGCTTGGCAGCCATCGTGGTCGCCGGCCACCACGACCTCTCTCTCCTCATTGATCATCGTTTTTACTTAGGTATTTCAATTCAAAATTAATAATTATTCATTCATTATTCTCTTTAAAGGCTAAATATTCATAATTAATATTAAAATTTAAAAAAAAATCACAATATGTGTGTTGATACTGGGCTAGCTCTTGGCTAGTGTTAATCCACGTTGATTGCATGCATCGTTTCATCGTTTTGATCTCGGACTTATCTATTTGCACATTTTATTTTACTCTTTACTAAAGGCAAAAATCTTTCGTATACTATTAAAATGTTAATTAATATGCACCGTACCTCTGCTCTGAATTAATATTTTGTGTTGTTTGTCACATTGACTTCAATTAGTAATCCCTCTCTCAATAATTAAAGTCAAAGAATATTAATACTTTTTTTTTTTAATTTAAAGTCTATTTTGTTAATAGTTAAGTGATTTTTTCTATTCTTTTCTTATGGATTCTTGAATGGAATATTCTGAATCCTATATAGCCAGGCACACTAACAGGTCCATACCTGTTCATCTAAGCCTAACCACTCGTATTACTATATAAGCAAAAACGTGTGTGTAGAATGATATAAATAATTCCTTTGTTTTTTTAACCGATCTTAATGAAATTTAAAATACAGTATAGCTAGTCAATGACAAATAATAATAATAAATGGTAGAATTAGGAGGCCTTATTAATAATAATAATATATAAAAATAATAATAATAAAAAATAATAATTTAAATGATCTTTGGAGGGAGGGAGAGGTAGAATTGTTCAATTTTTGATTTTTTTTTTCTTATTTATTTATTTATTTTTGAAATTCGGATCCCATCTCTTTGGGGAAAATTTCGATTTCTGAATTATCTATTTTAATTTTTCTCATGAATGTCATAATATTTAATGAAATTTGGCCCTCGGACCTGACATTTGAAAATTTTCACAGGGAATTTATGTGCTGTCGGGTTATGTGGCGTGGTTATATACTCTCTTTGGGAATTTCAAGGGGACAAAGACTAGTCATAAGCGGGTCGTGAGGCTGGTGTATATAATAAATAGAGCTATGAGGTTGAAATTCTATATTTAAGTTAGGTTCCCCCCACTGCAGCTGACGCGAAGCTTTTGAATAAAATCGGTCAAAAAGTAGCCTAGTACTTTATTGACGTACTTTTTCAGTTTTTTTGATTTTCTCAAATTGAGAAGGATGAATAACTAAAATCCGGAGCTGATGATCAGGCAATTTATTTGAATTAATTCCTTCCGCTATAAATCGACGTTTCGGGGCCAAAACGGCTCCTTCTTCAGGACCACACGGTGTCAAAAAAATAAATAGCCCTCAATTTTGGCCCCGAAACGTCGACTTATAGCGGAAGGAATTAATCCAAATAAATTGCCTAAGGCTGGAGATCCTGGGTTCGATTCCCGGGGACCATGGGATGTTTGGCCTCGGCAATAAAAAACACAGTCTTGATAAATTTTTTTTTAGATGCTCTTTAAAATATATTTTCATTTTGCTCTCAAAATTGTTTGAAGCACACTTTCACATTTTTTTTTCACACTTTTTTCCCATTCACACTCACACTCACACACACATTCACACAGTCTTTACGGCAACTCAGGCCATATAAGACAAGGCCTCTTGTGCTTTATAGAAAAGATAGGAGAAATGGTTGCCATGGTAACAAAATATAAGTATTTTCCCATCTTTATAAATTTTACATCTCTAATTCTAATATATCAGCGGAAACTAATATATGTCGACACAAAAAAATCTAGTGTGATAAGCACAGAACAACTTTCAATTACCGAAGAAAGTCATGTGCTGTGCGGCCTAGCGCCACCAGATTTTTTTCTTTAATTATCTTTATGTATTTTTCGAATACTCATTGAAACAAAGAAAAATATTACCTGAGTTTCAATGATTATGAGTGTATTTTAATATGCAAATGAATTAAAAAGTTAAAAAATATAGAAAGTAATAATAATTGTTTGGTTTATGCATCCGCCGCCAGATGGCACTTAATTAAATCTCGAGGCAACTCGTTTGACACCCGGTGGGGGTTGTTTGTGTCTTACTTCAAATTAATTAACCCTCCGATCCCCTCCATTACTTCGAGCTTTAGTTACAACAATAAAAGTAAGGGAGAGTTGAAAGTAGAGTTTAATTAAGTATAGTTTTAGAAGACTACCATAAAATTGGACTAAACGAAATATAGGGCATTTAATGGTATAAATATGGGCCTATATCCGGTATATAAAGTAAAATGACAATCGACTGTATATATTTAAGTAATTTAAAAGGATTTAATCATTTTTTTTTTTTTTGTTGACAATTAATAATTATTTGATACTAGTAGCAAAGCCCGCCTTCTGCCGGCTTTCCGGCAGGGGGGCTGGGCCCCTGATCCCCCTTGTTCGCCCTCATTTTAGGATATTTCTTGTTGCAATGCAAGTGTAGATGTACGGCTACGAAATTTTAAAATCAGCTTTTTCTTTGAATAGTTCTTACTGGCTGCTACTTATCATTGGTCTTCATGATATTTATTAAAATTAAAATAATTCGTTGTTTTATGTGGATTTCGAGGGCTCAGTCCCATTTGACCCAATTCTTTTTATAAGTATATTTATTTCTCACACTCAAGGGCTTACATCTTGTAAGTACGTGGATGGCGACCACGAGTTACCCGAGCTAAGGCTGGCATTTCTTTTTTTTTCCTTCATGCCAGTCTTTTATCCCTTCCTCTCCCATTACTGCTCGTGAGCTTCTTTTTTTCTATCAGACGCGTATATTTTGATATGCTAAATTCAATTAGGGGATATTAGCTAATAAAAAAGAAGAGCCTATTTTTTCTTCTCATTTGCTTTTTATACAGGTGGTAATAAAAGTAGGGACGAATATTAAAAACTGTTAAAAAGCACCACTATGAGGGGGCGGAGTTATGTGTTTTGAGGAGCCAAATTTTTTGTAATTACTTTTTTTTGGGCTACTACAAAATTAACTTTTTTTTTATTTTAAGGGTTTCTAAACATGCTAAACTCTTTTCAAAAATAATATGCAATTTAGTCTAAATTTTTTTTTTCATTTACCACAGGGGATTGTTTTAGGGGGGGGGGGGGGTTCAGTACAAAATAAAAATCTTAGAAAAATTCATATTTTTTTGTGAAATATATATCTGTTCGTATATACTAGATTCGGTTACATCAGTGAATTTACTGCAAAAAATATTTATTGTAAATTTTTTTAAAATTAAAATTGTGCTTTATTTTCCATAATTAATGTTGTTAATTTAAATAATTACTTCGCTCCCCCCTCATTAAGGCTGCCCCAACAAATTGCTTTTTTATTTCTTTATATTTTTCAATGCTTTATAACAGGTTTCAATGTTCGTCACTACTTTTGTTACACCCTGTATAATATAGATCCGGTTTAATTCAAAATTCCCAAATTTTCATCGATATTTTCCCTACCATTTCCCTCTCGCTTTTGTACTGTCCACTTGATTCGCTAAATAAACTTCGATATTTACAAATAGGATTTTTAAAATACAAACTCTCTTCAACCACTTATATATATATGCATCTATACAAGCATATGAATAATCTTTAGTATACACTGGAATCCTCCCCCCCCCCCGCCCCTTCATCTCTCTCTTTCTCTTACTCTATTTACTTAGAGCTTATTACAAGTTTCTGTTTAATTGCGTATGCAAATATTTCAGAATGGGCTTTTTACATTTGAAATCCCCTTTAAGGACAGCGCGTTATGCCAACATTGCATTTCAAAGTTTAAATTTCTATTATATATTTAACTATGAGTGAATCTCAGTTTACTTTGAATTGAATATGTTTGAGTTTAAAATTTTATAACAATAAATTCTATCAGAAAATGCTTTCATATTTTTTTTTTTTTTTTTTTTTATTAAAACCACATTGAGAGAATCGAAGAAGTTATATAACAACGTCTACTATGAATGAATGATGTTTCATTATTATCAATATATATTGTAGCTATTGAAATTTTATTAAAAATTCTTTCACTATCAGAAACCCGATAAGGATATTCTAATAGTAGGGGAGCCCAAGAGGGGATTTCGTAAGTGGCTCGAGCTCGGCAGATTAATATTAGGGGAGAATCTTTGTACTATGTTAAGTACTTTTACCAAGTATGGTCCCTCAATATAGTGTCGAACGTCTAGGGCAGTCGATCAGATTAGTAAAAAAAAATCGATCCTCAAAAAAACTCGAGCGCGTCAGATTTAAACAAAATAAGTTAATTACATGCAGAAAACATAATCCCTTCAATAATCTGACGATTTGAGCGTGACCTAAAAATTTGAGCGAATCACCAATCTGCAAAAAAAAAATCGATACCTTGAAATGTTCGAGCGCAAATGTAGTTTTTTTTATTTCAAAGAAAATAGTTTAAAATTTATAGAAATAGCATAATCTGCCGATTATCGTAAGCCGAAGCATCAAAAACTATCCCAAGAGTGTAGTATGTACAACTATTGAGAATAATGAATTTTCCGCTCAACGCCTCTCTTCCTTTGCTTTTTCTCACTCTTCCTCTACGTCTTAAGGTAGACTTTGGGTTGGCGGAGGGCGGACGCGGGCACCCGCGACAATGACGTCATGCCACAACTCGTCCGTTGAGGGTCTTTCGCTATGGCGGTCAGAATTGCGCGCCTATATAAATATATTTATTTATTTATAATTTTCGCGTCAATGATTGTCAGTTATAATCTTTTTATAATTCATTGTATTACATTTTGAATATATTGTTGTTAAAAAAAAATTGATAGGTCTATAATCTAAAAAATTGTTTTCAATTTTTTTAAATTATTTATTTAAGGCATTTAGTTTTTTA
>JAKCPI010002873.1:0-20005 GCA_023213315.1 Euborellia annulipes
CCTTCACCTACCATTCGATTCTCAACTCTACAATATGATCCACACCATCTTGCTATCTATCACGTTATTTGTTTCTTATATGTATTCAACCACTTAATTGCTTTATTAAATATTATCATCATATGTTTAAATATATTCATTGTGCTTTGATTGAACATTTCACACTTCCTCTCACAAATGGTTATGAGCCCCAGGCACAAGTGAAATTCACCAAGGTCATTGGATTGAAACTACGACTGATTTTATTTTCATTAAAAGAGATCTGTGACCAGAATCATTGAAACAAACTGTAAGTGATTATTATTTTTATCAAAAGTGATTTTTGAATATTCTTTTTATAAACTTTATTAAGCCAGTGCTGAAAAAAAAAAAAAAAAAATTAAAAATAGACTTTTTATTTTAATAAGAAGATTTATAAATATTCAGTTGATATTAAAATTCACATTAAAATAAAAACAAAAAAATCAAAAATGGCCCAATCTAGTATAATTACTGCTGCCCGTATTGAACTTCTTACAAAGAACAATTACGACACATGGACCATTCAAGTCGAAGCTCTTCTCATTAGAAATAATACTTGGGAATATGTAAATGGAGAGAAACCCATGCCTCAAGGTACAGCCGCCACCGATTCTGCTCTCGACGCATGGACCGCCGAAGACAAAAAGGCAAGAGCTGACCTTATTTTATCAATAAGTCCTACGGAATTAAAACACATCCGCCACTGCGCGACGTCCAAGGACATATGGGACAAACTCAAATCCATTTACGCCTCGACTGGACCAGCACGTAAGGCTACTTTACTTAAATCACTTTTAAAATTAAAAATGCAAGATGGCGACAATATTCGTGATCATATATCTAAATTTATTGATAATGTCGATAAACTCCGTGACATGAAAGTCGAAATAAATGGAGAATTACTATCAATAATGCTTCTATATAGCTTGCCAGACAGTTTTGATAATTTTAGATGCGCCATTGAATCGAGAGATAATCTGCCTGACATCGAGATTCTCAAAGTCAAAATAATTGAAGAAAACGACGCAAGAAACCACAAGAATGAAGACCCTATTCAAGGTTCCATGTACGTGAAGAGCTCTGATAATAAGGCTATTTCAAATAATAAATCCACGTCCAATCGACCTCAAGTAATAAAATGTAACTTTTGTGGGAAAAAGGGACACAAAACGTCACAATGTCGCAAAAAGGTGAGATCATCAAATAATTCTAATACTAATGCTGATAGCTATTTTGTAGAAAACAAAACATCGAAGTCACAGTCATCAAAATGGTGCCTCGATAGTGGATGTACTTCTCACCTATGCAACGACCTCGATTTGTTTACAAAAAGGGAAAAGGTGACTACAGCTGTCAATTTAGCGTCGCAATCAACCGCCAAGGCAGAGGCGAAGGGTAATGTCGAGATCAAGACATCACTAAATAGCAAGGACAAAGAAATTACTTTAGAAAATTCTTTATATGTTCCTGACTTGCGCACTAATCTTCTCTCTGTGTCCAAGGTTGTCGATAAAAATAACCAGGTGCTCTTTACTCAAGATAGAGCCTACATAAAAGACGCCCATGGAAAGACAAAATTAATCGCCGAACGAGAAGGAGATCTTTTCTATTTGCGGAAACCAAACGCCGAGTCTTCGTATTCAGCTGCCGACACAGCAACGAACGGCGAAATCTGGCACCGCCGTCTCGGACACCTCAACTGGAAAGACATGATCCTAATGCGTGACAAGAAATGTGTACTAGGTATGGACTTCCAAGAGGATAATCTCAAGCAATGTGAAAACTGCCTTGCAGGAAAGATCACAGCTCTTCCATTCCCGAGACGAACCGAAAAGTCATCCACTCCGTTAGAGATCGTGCACTCAGACATTTGCGGTCCAATGAGAACACAATCAAACGGCGGCGCAAAATATTTTGTCACATTCATCGACGATCATAGCAGATGGACTGAAGTTTATTTCATTAAACATAAATCCGAAGCCATCTCCAAGTTTAAAGAATTTAAAAATCTTGCTGAAACGCAAACTGGACACAAGATCAAAGCTCTCCAAACTGATAACGGGACGGAGTATTGTAATTCTGAAATGAAAAAAATTTTTAGAGGCATCTGGAATTCGTCATCGGCTCACCGCTCCTTATACGCCTCAGCAAAACGGTGTCGCTGAAAGAAAGAATAGAACTCTAGTGGAAACTGCTCGATGTCTACTTATCGAATCGGGCTTGTCACCTTCGTTCTGGGCAGAAGCAATCTTCACAGCCAATTATATTAGAAACAGATGCATCTCTAAACCTCTCGGAATCAGTACCCCCTATGAAGTATGGACAGGCAAGCGGCCAAACCTGAAATATTTCAGAACATTCGGATGCAAAGTATACGTTCTCGACAAGACCCCGAACAAAAATAAATTTCAAAGAAGAGGTTTGGACGGTACTTTCATCGGCTACTCTGATGTCTCCAAAGCCTATCGCGTATGGATTCCCTCTGAAAGAAAAATAAGAATCACAAGAGACGTCAAATTTTTAAATAAATTCGATAACGAAAATGATTACCAAGAATTTTATTCCACTCCAAATGAAGATAAGAAAATTGTATCTGGGCAAACTTCAGAAACGACCAAGACAACCGAACGCGACGATTCAAGGCAAGAACCCGTTCGGAGAGGTCGAGGAAGGCCACGATTATTACGGCAAGGTAAAATTGGCCGCCCGGCCAAACAATATCATTCTACTTCAAGCCACCCATCGAGTCACAATGAAGAAGAAGAGGAAGTCGATCAACACACTCCCGAAGACAACTTAGAGTCTATTACCGAGGAAGAAGAAGATATCGACAGCCCAAATAATTCGAGTGTTGACGAAGACGTGGATGAGGCAATGAGTGCTTGTGAAGTCCCATTCAACGACGCCCTAACCGGAACAGAAAAATTGGATTGGGAAGACGCAATTTACTCTGAAATTCGAAGCTTAATAAAGAATGATACATGGAAAATCGTAACCAAGCCAGAAGATAAGAAGATCATCGGCTGCAGGACCGTTCTGCGAAACAAATATGATGCTGACGGAAAACTCTTAAGAAGAAAGGCGAGAGTCGTCGCACAAGGTTTCTCTCAACGTCCCGGTATAGATTTTACTGAAACTTTTACCCCCGTAGCCAGACTAAACTCATTTCGTTTACTCATCGCCTTGGCCGTCAAATACAATTTAAACTTATCTCAACTTGATGTCGAAACGGCATACTTAAATGGCAAAATCGACGCCGAAATTTATATGAAGATACCTCAACTACTTCCAAAAATGCTTCGTAAAATGTCACAAGAAGAAGACTGTGAATCCCTCCGGAAGAAAGCAACCGCGATGTTGAAGCAACTTAATGAAGGCGCTAAAGTGTGCAGACTTGAAAAAGCCCTGTATGGATTGAAGCAAGCAGGTCGTCAATGGCACAAAGAGCTTGATTCAACTCTGAAAAATATGGGCCTTTCACCTACAAATGCAGACCCTTGCGTTTACATCGATGGCAAATCCAAGACTTACCTCCTCGTTTACGTTGACGACATCATCATTGCCTCAAACAACAAAAGACGAGAGAAAGAGATAAAATTGAAATTATCTGAAAAATTTAAAATAAAGGATCTTGGACAAGCCAACTTCTGCCTAGGTATCGACATAAAATACGAAAAAGACAAAATTTCCTTATCACAAACCGCTTATATTCAAGAGATACTAAAGAGGTTTGGAATGAGCGACTGCAAAGGAGTCGTTACTCCTATTGAACTCGGGTCGAAGTTAACAAAGACAGAAGACGAACATCAAGAAAGCCAACTTCCCTATCGAGAGCTGATTGGATCTTTAATGTACGTCGCCATGGGAACGAGACCCGACATCGCTCACGCTGTAAGTTCGCTCAGCCAATTCAATCATTGTTATGGAAGATCGCATTGGTTAGCCGCAAAACGCGTTCTCCGCTACCTTCGAGGAACTCTTCATCACAAGCTACAATTCAAGAAGGATGACCAACCCCTAAAGGGATTTGTAGATGCTGATTGGGGAAATTGCGGAATCGACAGAAGATCCTTCACCGGCTGCACCTTCATACTAAGTGGAGCTGCCATTTCATGGGAATCTCGGAAGCAGAAGACTGTTGCGCTATCTTCAACCGAAGCCGAATACATGGCGCTCACTGACGCATCTAAAGAGGCGGTACACCTTATAGGTTTCCTAACAGAACTCGGTTGTACGGATCTCACCAGCGTCAAGATCTTCAACGACAATCAAAGTGCCGCAAAGCTGGCCGAAAACCCAGTTTTCCACGGTCGATCAAAACACATAGACATAAAGCACCACTTCGTCCGACAAGTGTTAAGGGATCATCCAGTGGAACTCGTCTACCTGCCAACGGAGAAAATGACCGCTGATATCCTGACCAAAGGACTTCCGAGTACGAAGCACGAAGATTGTGTAATCGGCCTTGGACTCAATTCGGAACATTGAATCCGGAATCGAATTGAAGGAGGGTTGTTAGGGATTTTACAATTCAATTCCATATAAGTTGGTAGCCCTGCAGCTCGAGCCCGGCGACCGCGTCGCCACCTTCACCTACCATTCGATTCTCAACTCTACGATATGATCCACACCATCTTGCTATCTATCACGTTATTTGTTTCTTATATGTATTCAACCACTTAATTGCTTTATTAAATATTATCATCATATGTTTAAATATATTCATTGTGCTTTGTCCAAAAGGAGAGCCGAAACGTCGAGTAAATCTCAGCACCCCACGCGACTTAACCCGAGAAAACTTGTCTTCGCATATATATATATATATATATGGGTGATTTCTTTTACAAACCGAACACTTTCTGATCGACATGTTTTTGATTTGGATGAAATTTTTTTTTACGGGTTCTATATCGAAAAAAAAGATAGCCATCCGCGAGGATTTTCTTTTTCTTAAATATTTTGGGAAATATCGAGGGTCGAAAATGTGAAAATTTGATGATTTTCTGCTTAGACGCTCACTTTTAAAAATTCATAACTCTGGTTCTATTTGAGCTAGAAAAAAAACTTTTTTTACCATTTTAAAGCTAAAAGAGTGAACTTTAAGAAAAAAATTGTTCCACCAAAATTTATTAAAGATTTCACATTGTTATCAACAATTGAAATCTGTAAATCGATTTTTAACAATGGGGCCCCAACTGTATTGCATTTTTATTATAACCATTGCATTCTACGTCATATTTTATACCGATAACGGTTTTTAATCGATGGAGAATCAATTAGTACTATTGAAAAAATCCCGCCAAGTGCTCTCATGCGGTAAAATGACGTCATATCAAAAATAAGAAAAAAGTCCGGGGGCATTGAACCACTCTTTCTAAAACTATATTTAGATTTAATGTAGCTTTTATGGTCAAGTAGCTATCCGTTGCACAAGTAGGGCTATTTTTCGATATTTTTTTGCCTAAAAAATGAGGTTTTTCGAGAAAAAAACTAATTTTGGAGTTAATTACTCGGGATTTTTTACTTATTCTATTAGAGGTTTTCTTTCTGCACCAAATGACATACCATTTGGTCTGATTTGCCGTTCGGAATCTACAGAGGTTTAAACTTAAATTAGAATTTACCGCAGCGCGGTAAAATAAAATGATAGGAAAAAAATAAATGGTGAAATCTTTAGCTGAAAACTCATTCTTTCTAACCGTATATTCCCCATAATTATACCTCTTAAGACAGAGGAGTTATTCAAGCCAATAAACTTTTTCGTGCATGCCCTAGGGCAAGAAAAAAATCTTTGCACGAAAAAGTTTATTGGCTTGAATAACTCCTCTGTCTTAAGAGGTATAATTATGGGGAATATACGGTTAGAAAGAATGAGTTTTCAGCTAAAGATTTCACCATTTATTTTTTTCCTATCATTTTATTTTACCGCGCTGCGGTAAATTCTAATTTGAAAGTTTAAACCCCTGTAGATTCCGAACGGCTAATCAGATCAGACTAAATGGGATGTCATTTGGTGCAGAAAGAAAACCTCTAATAGAATAAGTAAAATAATCCGGAGTAATTAACTCAAAAATTAGTTTTTTTCTCGAAAAACCTCATTTTTTAGGGAAAAAAATATCGAAAAATAGCCCTACTTGTGCAGCGGATAGCTACTTGACCATAAAAGCTACATTAAATCTAAATATAGTTTTAGAAAGAGTGGTTCAATACCCCCGGACTTTTTTTTCTTATTTTTGATATGACGTCATTTTACCGCATGAGAGCACTTGGCGGGATTTTTTTTCAATAGTACTAATTGATTCTCCATCGATTAAAAAACCGTTATCGGTATAAAATATGACGTAGAATGCAATGGTTATAATAAAAATGTAATACAGTTGGGGCCCCATTGTTAAAAATCGATTTACAGATTTCAATTGTTGATAACAATGTGAAATCTTTAATAAATTTTGGTGGAACAATTTTTTTCTTAAAGTTCACTCTTTTAGCTTTAAAATGGTAAAAAAAGTTTTTTTCTAGCTCAAATAGAACCAGAGTTATGAATTTTTAAAAGTGAGCGTCTAAGCAGAAAATCATCAAATTTTCACATTTTCGACCCTCGATATTTCCCAAAATATTTAAGAAAAAGAAAATCCTCGCGGATGGCTATCTTTTTTTCGATATAGAACCCGTAAAAAAAATTTCATCCAAATCAAAAACATGTCGGTCAGAAAGTGTTCGGTTTGTAAAAGAATCACCCATATATATATATTTATATGTATTTATTTCTATTATTCATGCCTAATGGCATAATTTATTTGAAAAATTATCTATTAATTGAAAACTGAGAGAGACTTTACAATTTATCAATTTATTTTAATTTTTTTTGTGTTATTCAATTTAATTTGGCGGTGTTGTTCGATATTTAACTATAAATGTGTAGATCTTGGAAATAATATTTTAATTTTTGCATAGCTCAGGATTGAATTTATAGATCATAAATTATGCTTGAAGCTTTTGATTGTTTTATGTTCTATCAACCGAAAAAGAAAGCAAATATTTCTTTCAATTTGCTTAAATATATATATATATATATATATATATACTAGGAAACTATAATATTACTAGGCCTGACTCTTTTATTGCTATCTTTTTTTTACCAAGTCATACTGATTGATGTTGCAACTTTGGATCTAAAATAAACATCCCTTAGCTCTAAATGATTTTCTAATCCAGAGGGGGTGCAAATTTAGAGTAAAGGAGGGAGTTGGGCGATATAACAATCACACTTAATATTTATTGTCATATGTATATATATATGTTCTGGAAGGTTTCCGCGACCGGATGTATGCGAAGATAAGTTTTCTCGGGTTGTGTCGCGTGTGATGTTGAGATTTACTCGACGTTTCGGCTCTCCTTTTGGAGCCATTTTCAAGAGTATGGAATTAGGGGGAATTGTTGGGGTGGTTTGTTTACGGGGTCGCAGTCTTGCTGGTCCCCAGGTCAATTTGGATGCCTCAGAGGCTTGGTTTGGTCTCTGAGAGCAGGAGGAAGGTTGAGTGTGTGTAATTGCGTTTGTGTTCGGTTTGGGTTGACTACGGGGCCTCAGTCTGCCTCCCCAAGTCGATGTGTTATTGGTTTGGTTAGTGGATGTGTTAGGAGATTGGGTTTGTTTCTGAGATTTGGATTGGGTGTGTGTATGTGTGATCGCGTCTGTGTTTGATTTAGGTTGACTTTGGGGCCTCAATCTGCCTACTCCCCCAGTCGATGTATTGCCGGATGTTTCCGAGGCTTGTGTTTGTCTTTGAGATGTGTTGGGTTGTGTGGTGGCGGTTTGCGTGTTGATGGTCGGAGTGATTTGTGTTTTGGTTTGTCTTACTGCTGTGGCGCTCGAGGTCTTGAATGCTCGCTGGCTAGCTGACGACTGAACCCTCTCGGTTGGGTTTGCTGCTTTTATACCTGAGTTAATTGGGGTACTAATGGTCATTCCTTTGTTATTGCCTGACCCATTTTTAGAGCTAATTAGTTTCGGAGTGGTAATCCCTTTTTGAATTATAATGGACTGCTTAATTAATGTGGTGGAAGGGGACCCTTTGTTAGGTTTAATGACCTTGCTAATGGAGGTCCCTTTGTTAGTAGTAATCCCTTTGTTAATGTTAGAAGTTTTGATAATTGATTGGTTAACGGGTGTGTGTGGAATGTGAAGTGTTTGATCCTTGTCTTTGACCTGCCTGGGTGGTCTTTTGCTCAGCATTGGAATTAGAGGTTTCCATGTGGACGGGAAGTTAAGGGCATCGTCTCTTTTGTTTAGACATTCTGGCCTTTTGTGGATTTCTATGGCTTCTCGTGTGACGCGGGTGTGGAAGTTGTCTATTGATTCTCCAAAAGAAAGACATAAAACCCATTTTCACCACACACCAAAAACTATCAAACCTAATAAGAAACCCGAAAGACACCATTCCGAATGAATCCCCCGGGGTCTATGAAATACCTTGTGCAGAATGTCACCGGTCATACATAGGTCAAACCAACAGACGAATCAATTTTAGAATTTATGAACACAAAATAGCACTAAGGAAACTCGACCCGCAATCAGCCATCGTTAAACACCACAATGAAACTGGCCATACTATGAACTTCGACCAAAGCAAAACAATAGAATCAATAGACAACTTCCACACCCGCGTCACACGAGAAGCCATAGAAATTCACAAAAGGCCAGAATGTCTAAACAAAAGAGACGATGCCCTTAACTTCCCGTCCACATGGAAACCTCTAATTCCAATGCTGAGCAAAAGACCACCCAGGCAGGTCAAAGACAAGGATCAAACACTTCACATTCCACACACACCCGTTAACCAATTTATTTATTATAGATTATTAATTTCAAATATTTTTCAAGCATGCAATTTGGATATCCCATGCTTTTGTGTCTTTCTGTTCAATAATTTTCTCTTTCGTTTTTCAATTTTTCATATTAATATTAAAAAACTGACGTTTTTTAAACTCATCTAACTGTAAATATTAATATGTGTTTATGATTTGAACACACTCACAAATAAATCAGACCAGATTTGTCTTAAATTGTGATTTCATAGCAAAACGAGACAAATTCCCTTCCTGCATTGACAACTATTTAGTTTATTTGAGCCAAATATATATATATATATATATATATATATATATAAATGTATTTATTTCTATTATTCATGCCTAATGTCATAATTTATTTGAAAAATTATCTATTAATTGAAAACTGAGAGAGACTTTACAATTTATCAATTTATTTTAATGTTTTTTGTGTTATTCAATTTAATTTGGCGGTGTTGTTCGATATTTAACTATAAATGTGTAGATCTTGGAAATAATATTTTAATTTTTGCATAGCTCAGGATTGAATTTATAGATCATAAATTATGCTTGAAGCTTTTGATTGTTTTATGCTCTATCAACCGAAAAAGAAAGCAAATCTTTCTTTCAATTTGCTTAATATATATATATACTAGGAAACTATAATATTACTAGGCCGGACTCTTTTATTCCTTGCTTGCTTGCTATCTTTTTTTTTACCAAGTCATACTGATTGATGTTGCAACTTTGGATCTAAAATAAACATCCCTTAGCTCTAAATGATTTTCTAATCCAGAGGGATGTAATTTCAAAGTAAAGGAGGGATTTGGGCGATATAACAATCACCCATATATATATATATATACGGTATGTGTGTATAAAAGAAGGTTTTATCTAATTCTCTTTCTTCTTTTCTTCTAGTTCCTCAAAGGAGCATCCCTCTGCCTGCCTGCTTGATTCACATTCCGAACGAAACGTCCTTATAATATTGGCAGAGAAATGAACGCCTCGTTCATGTTGGCAACAGGCCAGAAGTCGTTCTGGGCCAGGATCTCTTCAATTTCGGCCTTTTGGTAAATAAATTTATAATTTCTAGTTTGATTTATTCATTAAGGGGTAAAATATATATACACGTAGATAGTTTAAAAATATTCACGAGAAATTCATTTTAGTGCATAATAAAATGCATCGGTGTTTGTGAACACATAAAGAAAGGGAAACGATTCCTTTGAAATTTACAATTTAATTATTTTTCATTTGAAGATTTGCGGTTTTAAAAGAAAAAAGCTTTTAATTTTTCTTCTTTTTTGACGTTTTGGTGATAGACAATTATCTATTATTTGCATGTAAATGGGTGAGATGAAATAATGACATGAAATCAAGTTTTACTGAATTTTTAATTATCATAAATGTGTTAACGTTATTTAATCTCACAAGCCAGCCAGGGCTGTCGTCGATTCGATCGCATTCTAAATTTCAAACTTTAGTTGAAAACTCTAATTTCTAAGGCAGAATTATATTATTTTACCTCTTTCAAATTCCAAGTTTTTCCAATTATAATCAAAAAATACTCTAATAAATGTTTTCTTTTTTTCCAGATGTACGTGTATCGCGAGTGCAATAGTGATTAAGTGTCAAGTGTTAAGTGTCGAGTTGAAGCTGAGCAGGATGATGCTTCGTGCAACGTCGCAGCCCTGCAGCAGGTAATAATTTCTTTTTATTATTTCCAACATTCAAACAAACACCCAGGGCCTTTCAGAGAATATCCCTGCCTATCCATGGTCCGTGCCGAGTGGAGCAAAGTAGAGAAATTAGCATTGAATTTTTTCTACTTATCCTTTTTTTTTATTAATTTAAATATCTTTCCGTTTTTCCATTCCTTATATTTTCGTTAAATCTTGGCCCCAAATATTGATAGGCTCTTCGTCTTGCACAACTCTTCCTCCTCTAAAAACAAACCACTGTAGGCCTACACACATACAAATGCATAAATATCAAAAAAATATAAAATTTACTCTTTTTCTAATTTCTATTTTCTTTTGTTTTTTTACAGATCCTGAGATCTTCGAGGTGCAACAGAAAGAACAAAGTGAGTTTTCGCATGGTGCTTAGAATATTTAAGGGATTTAGGGCTCAGATTCCCCCTTTTTTTTAGGATGTTTTTATTTTTTTTTCAGCTGACCCCAAATAGGATTTACTTTTTTTTTTTTTAATTCTAAATTCTAAAATTAATCATTATTTATTTTCTTCAAAAGATACATAGATAGGTATATTGAAGCGTCAGGTTTAACATACATGACAATTTACATTTTACAAGTTATTGGAATCTTGAATGACAAAGAAATCATTTATTATATATTTTTATTATAAATTAATAATTTTCTTACTTTCATTACTTAACTTAAAACAATTTTCAATTTAATTCATTAAATTTGCATTTAATAATTTTAAATTTTAAATTTATAATATTATTCAATTTAATTTTTCTAAATTTAAATAAACATTAGATTAGGAAATGCCTCCCCTCACATGCATCGTCGAGAGAAAGAGACGCAGCCGCCGAGGGATGGATTTCATCATCAACTTTGGTACCCAGGCTCTTAAGGTGGGATTTCAAAATGGGAATACAAATTTAAATGTATTCACTTTTTGATTGGTTTACTGTAATTTAGAAAATTCATTTTCACACCTAAAATTGTAGTTTAATCAATTAAATATAGAGGGAGGTGGGATGCACCATGCCAACGAGAGGGACTTTTATTGTTTTATTGTTTTATTGTTTACAGCTTGAATCAAATAGTGGAGAACTCAACGAGAATTTCTTTCATTATAAGCCTCTGTTGGATATTCGTTGTTGTTGTTGTCGTCGTCGTTGTTGTTGTTGTAGCTTCAGGTGGACCTTATCTAATCAATAGTTAGGTCGTTTGTTGCTAGGATCCCTTGATTTGTTGTTCATTTAGGATCCAAACAGAGAGCTAAAATGTAAGATTTTCTCGTTGATTTCTTCCATGTTTTAACGATTCATAAGAAGATGCGAAGATTAAAAGATCCAAGCCCAGGTTCTCAAGTGTCTTTGTTGTGTTTTTGTGAAAAGACGTCTTTTGTGGACGCATTCGGGAGTCTGGTATGTTTTTGTATCTTTGAGGATGGATTTGAGGTGGCTCAATGGGTTTAAATGAGTCTGGGAAGGGTTGCAGTTGCTCCAGGAATAGCCTGGAGGGTTCCAATTGCAATCCTTTTGAGGCTAGGGACAGACTCGAGGGCTCCACCGATCTGATGGTGGGGACGGGGTCACACACGCTCTCTATTGCCTTCGTCTTTTCTGATTAGGTAGATTAGGTAGGATCCCTTACACGTTGGCCCCCTCACTCTTTTGCCCGTTATCCAAATCACGTTCATTCTCATTGATATAATTTCTTCAGACTCTCGGCTTTTACGGATTTTTTTTTAATTTCTATTAGCCAAAAGAAAGGCAAAACTTTCTTGCTCTTTTTTCTATTTTCTTTTACTACAAACACTTTTTTTGTTGTAGTAAATGAAAATAAAACTTTTTTTAGTGTTTATTTTTTACTTTTAATTTAGTGAATATTTGAGTGTGATTTATTGAAAGAAGAGAGAAAATGTTGAATTATCTCGCTAATGAAAGGTAAATATTAATAAATGCATTTGACCTCTAACTTAATTAACTTTTTATCCAAAACTAATTCTCTAATTTTTTTTTAGGTCGACTAATAAATAAAAGTAAAAATGATTATCGAAAAACTAAAAGTGAGATGAGTTGAGTGCTTAGTTACTTCACACTTTATAATAAATAGCCAGCGATGGGGAAAAAGCAAATTTTTTCTCAATCTTCAAAGTGTGCCTAAAATAAAAGACACCAAGTTGAATGGGACATGACAACTCATAAATTAGAATAGAAATCATTTATTTGCTTTTTTCAAAGAGATCAGAGTCAAAATCATTCTGTAATGGAATTTTTTTGCACACCAATCAAATACTCAAAAGGTAAAAATATAAAATTAATATAAAAATTGTCTAGATTGAATTTTTGTATTTTTAAAATAATTAGAATGATTCTTTTTTCAGGTTTGACGACGATATTCTAACAAATTTATGAAATCCCACAAATTCGATCCACGAGTCAAATGCCATTAGAAATTTTTTGTTCCCCCTTGAATTATGAAGTTTATTCAGAGTGGCAAACTTGAATGAATCAAACAGAATTTCCATTATCCAGCTGCTTTTATTTCAATACTTATCTATAAATGAATGAATGAAAATATTAATTATTTTCTCAATGTTCTCATATCCATCCTGTGCATAAATCTCTTTGCAAATAGAAATCGATGGATAATCAGCAATTAGAATATTGAACATTTTCTTTTTCTAAGTGGAAGAGAATTCATCTCAACAAGATGTTTTTAGAAAATAATCTCATAAGAACAGAAACTGCTAGAAAGAAGGATGCCCTTCTCACTGGATCGTGTCGTCAATCATTGAAGAGCTTTAAGAAGAAGGAGGAGCTCTTTATTAATATGGGGGGGGGGGGGGGGCGTGGAAGGAACCTCTACGTGGTGCTCCCCAGAAACGATGTCTACCTCATCCTTAAAGACACGGCTAATCCTTCCAAATAAACACTAACACTAATTGTAAGATTCTTTAAAGAAAACATCAATATTAAATATTAATTCTAAGGACAGTCGGCCAAAAAATAAATATTTCTGCGTATTATCAGTTTATTTGTAAATATTTCGACCCCAGTGATATGGAATCATCTTAAGTACAATCAACAGATGTTTTGCAAATTGTTAATTTCTCCCATCCAAAATGAAATTAGCTGAGCATTCCATGAATGCAATTTTTATAATCATTATAATTTTATAAAAATTGCATTCTTGGTATGCTCAGCTATTTTGTCATATTGGACGATTTGCAAAACATCTGTTGATTGTACTGAAGATGATTCCATATCACTGGGATCGAAATATTTACAAATAAACTGATAATACGCAGAAGTATTTATTTTTTGGCAACTGTCCTAGAATTAATATTTGAGTTTCCTTACGGCCATCTACAAACAACATCAATATTGTTTTTTATTATTTTTGAGATAATACCGTATAAAAAATATCTCAAAAAAACTCAATTTGTTAGTCCGCATGGCATAGTGTCTATAATTTATTAATATATAAATAATAATGAGCAGATCCCAAAGCAAAACAACAACAAAAATTTTCTTTATTTTATTTTGGCTGCTCTCATTACTATTTAAATAATCAGCCATTACTCCTTCAATTAATTATTATCAGGGCCGCAGACAGGGGGAGCAGGGGGGCTATATCTCCGAGGCCCGGGCCCTCCGAGGGGGCCCTCGGCCTTTGCGCTCCAACCTTAAAATTCTAATAAAAAAATAATTTTCATTGTTAAAATTTCAATAAAAAAAAAATCATTTTCTTGATTTTTTTTTCCTGAGGGAGCCAAGGGCCCTTAAAAATAAAATGCTTATAAATCAAGCTAAGTTTGATAATATTTTTCACGACTCAGGATAGCTAAAAAACCAGATTTCTGTGCCTAATTTTCAAAAATTTTACCATACTCTCCAGACCACCCGGAAGTTTTTACTTAATTATAAATATTTTTTCCAATTTTTTCCGATCTTTCTCAAATCCTTTATTAAATATTTTTTTGTTATAGGATAAAAGAAATGACAATTGTTGTTCTTTTTAATCATAGTTCCACTACCACAAGTCTCTCTCACCTGCGTGCCTGGAAAGTCGACGCTAGTATCCCGCTCACAGAAAGTAGGCGAACGTTGATAATAGAAAAGCTCCAAATCAAGATCAGCACCACGCTTTGCCGATCCCGCAACGCCTCCACGACGTTTGCCGCCTGAATTTCGGTTTCTCGTTTTTCGCCGTGGTCGTCGACGTGCCTGCCATTTTTCCCCTAAAATCGCAAGGTCGGAAAAAAATTTACATTTAATTTAGAAATATATTTTATCAACTTTATTTTTATTTAACTGGTTATTTTTCTTTCTAATTAAATATGAATAAATTTCTCGGTTTTAGAATTTTGAAATTAATTTGAATAAACAGGAAATAGGAGGATGCCCAAAAGAAGTTAAATGCAATTTAACATTGTTCGTGTTCTTCGTTTGAACGGATAAACAAACGTTCAGAAATAAAAAATAAATTCTTTTGAAAAAAAGCTCATTTGGTTAAGAAAGAAAAATAGCAACAACAGAGAGACAGGATTTTTATAACTTCACACCGGCGTCTTGTCTCTCTATCTCTCCCCCCCTCTCGCTCTCTCTTTCGTGTTGTTGGTTGGTGTCGGTCTTTTTTGACCTCCAGAACAAATTAAATTGATTTTCCCAGAGAAAGAGAGAGAGAGAGAGATGATAACCCAAAGGAAGTTAATTTTTTTTATATTTTTATCTCTTTCTTCTTTTGGACCTACCAGGTTTTATTATCGGCCCAAAATGAGTCAGACTCTTCGCTTATTAATTTATAAGTTTATATAAGTTCTTAAATCAGGCCAAAAACTTTCATCTGCGTTTAATTATATAATAAATTTAAATACGCATTAATATTAGAAATGTAAAACTAGTGATGAGAAGTGGCTGTAGACTTTGAATTGGGTATAGGAGACTTTGCAGCCAAGGAAATTAAATAAAAAACTTATTTAATTATTAATCGTCGACGTTTCGGTCGCAAGTCACGACCTTCCTCAGGACCTGTGGTCAGAATATTTATTTTCAAACACAAATTGTATAATCTTTATTTATAAACAATTAACAAATATTTATATTATTTAACAATAACATGACGGTACTTACGATTAATTGTTAGAATACAAGGTTGACAGTATTATATTTAATTATCATTGTGAGTTATACAATTTTTAATTGGGCTGTATGTATTAAGAGTAACTTGTTCGCTTATGACTTATTACAATCAATGGACGGTCTTCCCTCCTTGCATGGGTTAATATACCTAAGAATGTTTATTTTATTTCCCAATTATATAAATTAATCCCGTTTTTTTTATAAAAATAAAACTTAGACATAAATTATTTTTAATTATCATTAAATTACTTAATATAGATCTTAATTCTGATTAGCGTTTTGTTTATTTTTTTTATAATCACAATCTAGATATTAATATATTTTAAAATTCCTTCGTATAGGGCACTAAGCCTCTGGATATCGTCTTTATTGTTGCAAGCGACATTTCGATATTTTTTAATTGCCACCATTTCGGTAAATTCCCTGCGAAAATTATTTTCATCTTGATAGAGTATTTCAAAATTTTGAAAATCGAACCTGTGCCAGGAGTCCAAAGCATGAGTAGCCAGGGCTGTTGATGTTTTTTTATTTTTTATTGTGAGTTCGTGATCTCTTAGCCGGTCTGATGCTTTTCTTTTTGTCGTGCCTATGTAACATTTGTTGCATTTTTCTTCGTCATTACCTAGACAATTTATCTTATAAACAACCCCCGCTTTATCAGTTTTTTTAACTTTTTCTTTTTGATTATAAAGATATTTTATTGTATTGCTGGCGTTAAATGCAATTTTTATCTTATCTGTTTCCAATATCTTTTTTAATGTATAGCCAAGAGAGGGATGAAAATTAAGACTAAAATAAATTTTTCCCTCTGGACAAAGGACAAACAAACAAACAAACAAGGACAAAGCAGAAAAAACAGAGGGAAAAATTTATTTTAGTCTTAATTTTCATCCCTCTCTTGGCTATACATTAAAAAAGATATTGGAAACAGATAAGATAAAAATTGCATTTAACGCCAGCAATACAATAAAATATCTTTATAATCAAAAAGAAAAAGTTAAAAAAACTGATAAAGCGGGGGTTGTTTATAAGATAAATTGTCTAGGTAATGACGAAGAAAAATGCAACAAATGTTACATAGGCACGACAAAAAGAAAAGCATCAGACCGGCTAAGAGATCACGAACTCACAATAAAAAATAAAAAAACATCAACAGCCCTGGCTACTCATGCTTTGGACTCCTGGCACAGGTTCGATTTTCAAAATTTTGAAATACTCTATCAAGATGAAAATAATTTTCGCAGGGAATTTACCGAAATGGTGGCAATTAAAAATATCGAAATGTCGCTTGCAACAATAAAGACGATATCCAGAGGCTTAGTGCCCTATACGAAGGAATTTTAAAATATATTAATATCTAGATTGTGATTATAAAAAAAAAAAAATAAACAAAACGCTAATCAGAATTAAGATCTATATTAAGTAATTTAATGATAATTAAAAATAATTTATGTCTAAGTTTTATTTTTATAAAAAAAACGGGATTAATTTATATAATTGGGAAATAAAATAAACATTCTTAGGTATATTAACCCATGCAAGGAGGGAAGACCGTCCATTGATTGTAATAAGTCATAAGCGAACAAGTTACTCTTAATACATACAGCCCAATTAAAAATTGTATAACTCACAATGATAATTAAATATAATACTGTCAACCTTGTATTCTAACAATTAATCGTAAGTACCGTCATGTTATTGTTAAATAATATAAATATTTGTTAATTGTTTATAAATAAAGATTATACAATTTGTGTTTGAAAATAAATATTCTGACCACAGGTCCTGAGGAAGGTCGTGACTTGCGACCGAAACGTCGACGATTAATAATTAAATAAGTTTTTTATTTAATTTCCTTGGCTGCAAAGTCTCCTATACCCAATTAGAAATGTAAATATTATATTTGCGAGGAAACTATAACTGTGAGGAGTACAAAAAAAAAAATTTAGTATATAATTAGATATTAAAATTTGATTATTGAAGGCCTATTGTAAATATTATTGGAATTTAATAATAATATTTTCTATTTTGTTAAAATTTTATTAAAGGAGATATGGAAGCAGAGACAGCCAAAAATAAAATTCTCTGAATGCTTAACCCATCTGCCGGAGACGTTTCGGTCTATTTAGGATGGTTTATAATAAATAGACAGAAACGTCTCCGGCTGATTGGTTAAGCATTCAGAGAATTTTATTTTTGGCTGCCTCTGCTTCCATATCTCCTTTAATCAACATACACAGCCACTACTTACGTTAAAATTTTGTTATCTATGTTAAAAAATAAAATTCAAAAAACACGTTTTAACATTATTCTTTTTATGTAAAGACTTGTTTTGATGATTGTGTCTAACTACTGGGAAATGAGTGTAGATGGCGCGAAAATTTGTGTCTTACTTCAAAGAAATGACTGTAGATGGCGCTGACGTCTTATATAAAATGCAGCTAACGATCCCTTAGAGGTTAGTTCACTCGTATCGGACCAAGTGCACAGTACTTTAAAACAGCAGTCGAAACGTTATACACTATTTATATTTTTAATAAATTATTAATAACAAAATGTGATCTATAATTAAAAACTCCCATAATATAAACCACAAAAGCTTTAATAAACACATTAGTATATAAGTTAGCCTAAATTTACGCAAGCGCATACAGTAATTGAATCGTTTATTTCAGAAACCACCTAAGCGACAAAATTTCAAATCATGTGTTTTTTGTGCTACTCTACAATTTAAAGGTAAATACATCTTTTAGATTATCCCAATAGCATGTTTTTGATTTGGTAAAAAAATATTTGAAGGAGACTAGACCTATACTTAAGCTGCAAAACAATTTTCTTTAGTTTTCCGAAAGTTGAAAAAAGCGCACTTAGGTGGTTTCTGAAATAAACGATTCAATTAGTTTGTACCGCTCTCTTCTCTCTGCATTGACTAACCTTTTGGTTTTCGGTTTCCCCGCCTGGCGGGCTGTAACACAGGTAATCCACTGTTAAGATTGCTCTGGTCAACGAGTACTGCTGATCGGAACCTTGCTTTGAGCCGTTCACCGACCAGCCGGAAGTCTGGAGCAGCTTTCCAGCACGTTTTGAGCTCACAGGATCCAGACATTCCATGACATTTACACCGCACTTGTGTGTTGGTCGACACCGCCTAAGGGATCAAGAAATCAAGAAAATAACAGTGCTAATCCTAAATGAGTTTACTTAATTTAGGCTCTAGTCAAGGAGTTGTTATCTATTTTGGTTCTCCTAAAATTTTGAGAAATCTATCAAACTGTGCTTTATTAACTTGTCTTATTAGTGATAACTATTATGTTAAATATGAACCAATAATTTAGCCCTGAGTCACCTTCATTATGTAAGAATGGTGCTGCAAAAATTGTTAATTAAAATATTTTTCTTTTAAACCAGCGAAAATTTACAATTTAACTAATTAAAGGTGAAATTTATGATGAGCCAAACTGCCCCTGGAGAGGGTCCCCTTACTGGACGAGGGTCTCTTGGCCTGGTGAAACGGAACAACACTGATAGCCTCGATAGGCTTGAGATCTCGAGTTTGATTACCGGGCGCCAGGATACCTTTGGCCCAACATCAATATAAATCTCCCATTAATTAGTTAAATTGTATTACTTTCTCTTACCTATGTATATATGTAATATATATATAGAGAGAAAGTATTGGATTCATGTCAAAAATTCGATGTCGAGATTTTGATGGATCTTCACGTTTTGAGGTCCCCTGAATCCAAAAAAGTGGTTTTCGCGACATGGTCTGTCTGTGTGTGGGTGTGTGTCTGTCTGTCTGTGTGTCTGTGAACAAAATATCTCAAGAACGAAAAAGAGCTAGCAAGTTGAAATTTTATATTTAAGTTAGGCACCCCCATGGGACGTGACACGCAGCTTTTGAACAAAATCGACCAAAAAGTACTAGCACTTTACTGATTCACTTTTTCAGTTTTTTTCGATTTTCTCAAAATTTGCTCCAACGATTTTTTTTAAAATTCAAAAATCAATTATTTTTTAGATTCTCTATAAAATGTATATTTTCATTTTGTGATTGAAATCTTCTGAAGACCACTTTACTCTTGTACTCCATAGAAAAGATAGGAGAAATGGTTGCCATGGTATCAAAATATAAATATTTTCCCATACTTATAAATTTTACATCTTGAATTCAATTGTACCCTACTGTCGGAAACTAAATACATGTCGACACAAAAAATCTGATTGTGACAAGCACAGTACACAACTTTCGATTACCGAAGGTAAGAGAAAGTTGTGTGCTGTGCGCCAGTCTACACCAGATTTTTT